>JAYRBT010000082.1:6588499-6599596 GCA_036023395.1 Myiotriccus ornatus | reverse complement strand
AAATCCAATGCGCAGGCTGGAAGGTGTAAAGACCTTCCCCGGTTCTTCGTTCACGAAGACTGGCCATTACTTACATCCCAATCCACTCTATACAAAAACTTCACAACACTGCCAGGATAGTGAACACCTAATGCCATTTATTTTTTAACAGTTCATTAATTTTGTGTGATGGTGCAGTAAACATTCATAGATTTGTTTAATTTTATGGACAGTTCCCACAGAAACTAAAAGAACTGTTCTCATGAATGAAATCACTCATCTGAATATGGGCTTGCAGGATCAGTGTGGTAACTGATATTTCAATACTGGTTTTTATCCACAGGGGCTTGCAAGATTCAAATGGAAAGCAGAAGCAGCATTTTAAAACAGCATGTGCAATTTCACTCGTTCTATGTTTGGATCTAAAGTTGCAAAGGGATATATTTGTTGATTGTTTTACAAAGTCCATTTAATGAATTAAACCAAGCAATTTAAAGTCTGGTGACTGAGATTAGTAAGAATGTGTAAATTCTCTAATCCAGTTTATACTTAACAGCTTTACCACACTTGGGAGTCCCTTACTGACCTTGGGGAATGAGCAGTGAAAGATCTACCACTTACACATTTAGTGAATTAAGTAGTTCCCATTTTAAACCAATACACCAGATACTAACAGTTAAGTACAATTAGAAACATTGTGAGAGTTACAAAAGGAGCAATACACAGCAAAATCTGTAATATACATTTCTATTGATTTATAGTTTTTTTCCACCAGTTTCACAACACAAAGGACAGGCCCTGAATAACTAAGACCAGTTCAAGAAAACTCATTTTTGCAGGGAAGACCTCTGTAGCACTAATCACCATCTTCAAGAACATATTAAAATGTTTTCCATTATTATTTTAAATCAATGCAGTTTGTTTTCAGACATCCTCATTAGCAAAATGCATCACACAGAGAGCAACAGTGCCAAATGGCCTCCTCGAGATCAACATTTGACATTTTCAGTTTCATAAACAAAATTATAAACGATTGATTTACATTTATGTGCAATTGGTTGATGTTAAATAGGTTTCTTGGTTCACTTGTCTGAGCACTTTCCAAGCGAATCCTTTGAGCATGGCTGAGTCCTGGGCCAGGGCACAAATCTCCAGAGGGGAGAATGGTGGAGCTTCTCAACTCAGCCATTGGAAGTCCTTGAAAATAAAGGACTTGAAGGACATATGGCCAAATCTTTCTCCAAACACAGGAGCTAAAAGCCACATAGAATCATAGAATCATTAAGCTTGGAAAAGACCTCTAAGATCATCGAGTCCAACCATTAATCTAACACTGCCAGGTCCACCCCTAAGCCATGTCCCTAAGCCCCACATCTAAACATTTTTTGAACACTTTCACAGATGGTGACTCCACCACCTCCCTGGGCAGCCTAACAACTCTTTCAGTGAAGAAATTTTTCATAATATCCAATCTAAACCTCCCCTGGCAAAACTTGAGTTGATTTTCTCTTGTCCTATCACTTGTCACCTGTGAGAAAAGACTGACCCCCCACCTGTCTACAACCTTCTTTCACTGTTGCTCCTTACCTGAGGACAAAGGAGTCTGAGGAACTGAAGCTGGTCCCGGCAGAAGCAGCGGTGGTGTAAGCTGCTTCATCCAAACCCCTCCTTCCTCCTCCTTTCCTCCACCAGCCATCAAAGGCTGGTGGAGGAAAAAGCCATCAAAGGAAGGAGAAGAGAAGACAAAGGGAGAACCACAAAAGCAGAAATCCTGACCCCTCTGTTGCCCTATGCCAACACAGTAAGCAGTTCCTTCAGTCTATCTCCCACCCCTGCACCTCAGATTTGGAGGTTCTCTGTCATCTTCATTCCTCTCAGCCCCCATTTCTACCTGCCAGCACTAACCAGATCATCATCAGACAGGTCCCTGCTGTTGGTGTTGCCAGAGGGCTGCTCCACCTCCACCGGGGCAGGCACCCATGGGTGCTGCAGGCTCATCCTCTGCTGCGGGAAGGGAGGATGTGCTCAGCCAGCGGCCACAGGCTGCCCGAGCCCTTCCCCACCTGCCTGTGCTGAGGGGCATCTGAAGACTTCCAGATGCCTCCTCCCTCTTTCCCACTCTTCTCCAAGTCATCCCTCTCCCATTAGTGCAAGAAGATGGGAGAGGCATCCTTGAAAATGGAAGTGGAGGAGAATGCTACTTGATGGATTTTTGCACCCATTAGTCTCCTGTTAAAAGCTACTAGAGGGGGAGGCAGAAAGGAAGTCATCAAGGAATTTCCTGAGATGTGTTTGTTCCCTTCCTGAATCCATCTTTGCTCATTCAAATCTGGTGCCATCAGCTCTTACTATGTGCTTAGGCTTCTTCAGGCAGAACGGGCAGAGCTGCTGCACGATGCTCTGGCACAGCCCAGCCCAGAAGCATCTGTCCTGCACACTGCTAGGAAGAAATGGCACTCTCCAAAAAGGTCTAAAGCTACACCATATTGCTGCCTGATGGATGTGTTACATGGAGCAAGGAGAATACATGAGGGAGGGTGAAAGCCTTTTTATCTAAAAGTCTGGATAAACATTCTGTTAACAGGTTAAAGCATTTCAGCCTTGTTGCCTTCGGGGCTGGGGGTTCAGGCCATAATTCTTTAAAAGATAATGTATTTTAAAGGCACTTAAACAAAATATTCTTTTTGCATCTCAGTCCCTACGCATGCTAACACAAATCTACCTAAATATTATTCATCAAGACATACATTTAAGAAGCAGAGAGACTGAGAAATCGCTTCAGAATCCACACTTTCATACCACTTTACAGCCTGAATACACAAATTATGAAGGAGGAATGTAGAGTGATGAAATCAGTAACAGTTCCAGAAGCTGTTTCTGAAGCGAAAGAATCGCTCCAGCCCACTACCATAAGCTTTTTCCTGAGCTAGTTATAGAGATTTTTTAAAAAAGGCATATTTACTCTAAACATCCCTTCAAATACTTGGCATGAGAGACCATAATAGGATTTTATAGCTGTCATAGTCTATTGGGTAAAAAATGCATTAAAAAAAACCTGGAGCTTAAATACTTACAGGTATGATGGATCACAGTGGAGTGCACTATTGAGTAAATAATGTCTGCCCTAACCATTTTCTAAATAAAGGTTTACACAAGAGAATCAGTAGCTTTGAAGTAGCCATTAAATACTCTCATATCAATTTTCATGTTTCCATGATGATTGCTTTACTTTTTTGCTACTAACAAAACTTGGCACAGTGTTTCTTCCAAGCCTGGGGCGTTAGACAGATATCTCTGCATCATGAAGAACCCTTACTAACAAGTCCTCAAAACAGCTCAGTACCTAAGGTAAATACTATAACCTTCAGTCCTCACGATAGCCCAGCATTCCTGTTAAATACTATAATCTGTAATCCACTTTATAATGACTTTAGGGAGATTTTTTCTTTTTTTTGAGCAAATGTACTCAGGATTGAGTACAGAAAGACTGATTGCTTATTGTTGCTGCCTGTTCTGACCCTATAATTCATTTCCCTGTTTTTTCCTGCAAGTTAGGCTTTCTGTCCTTAATGAGCTAAGTTGGCTGTATCTTCAGAAGTGTTTAGTAACCAGCCACTTCACCAGCAGGATTGGATAGTAGCTGAACATTCTGGAAGATTTAACTGTCAGTGACACATGCCAACATTGTGGGGATCAAGGATTAACTGAAGAAAAGTTAAGGCTTCCGATGGACAGCAGAAACCTCTGGAAAAACAAAATTGAAGTTTTCCTGCCTTCTGCAGAAGGACATTCTATTTGGTGTGAAAAATGACAGGTACTTTTCAAGCAGGGCTATCTTGAAGTGTATATAATATTTCAAAAATATCTTGAAAGCTTCATATTTCAATAAACACTTTCTACATCCAAATTTTATTAATATGTTTTTAAAAGGGGAGCAGAAAATTAACAGTATGAGTCAGATCGTCAAGCAGGCATAAATCATCATAGTTCCACCGGTTTCAATTTATACTGCTTGTGAAAAAGGCTCTCTATACCTTTCTGGAGTCACAGAGTGAATTCATCATCCCCAAATAATTAAGGATTTAATTTAATTATCTGTTAATATCTTCATTTTATGACTGGATTCAGAAGGATGGCAAGAACTACAGAGAGCTATTGCAAGGGATGTTAATGATAAGTACAGTGTAAATCATAATTTTGATATATCCATAAATACTGAGCAAGTTAATGCCGAGAGTTAAGTGGAGAAAAGAAGTGCATGCCATATCACAGACATAATCTCTTGCATAAATATATTATGGCTTATTATAAAAGCACACTCTGCACAATATAAGCTCTAACCCTTTTGTTTTAAAACGAATCATAAAGGCCCTTTTTGAGATTCTAACGTGCTTCTATCCAGAACAGTTTGAAGTAGGAAAAAAAAAGAAACAGTAGTATTTAAAACTGACATTTGATTCTGCAGAAATTTAATTTTGAGCTATATTACCCTGAATTATCAGGTACCACAACGATGGAATAGGGACGAATGCTGTAGGGAGAAGAGCAGAAAATGCATCAATTAAAGGATGCTTAATAGCTGCAGTTAAATAGCTTTCACAAATAGGAGGTAAAGGACAAAGTGTTCAGCTGCACAACAACATACACAGCTATATGCAAATAAAATATTTCTATCCAAGAAGGACATTTTGTCTCTCACAACTAAACCGCTCCCGGAGCCCATTTAAGTACCATGCTTTGACTACAGTAATTATCTCATGTCACTTAATATGATATAATATCTACTTATGCTTAATGGATATGTTTTAATTTCTAAGGAAACTGCCTGTTTGCACAAATGAAACTTGTATGATGATTAAAATATAATTTTCACCCTGGCAATAACACTTTTCAACAAACAAAACCATAAATAGAGATATTACAGCTATTTGAAGACAGAATTATAAACGTGAATATCCTCTACTACTCAATACCCTGACTATAAATTGCTGTATATTATGGAAATTGACCATTTCTCATCATTGATAGAATATCAAGTCAAAGCTACTTTTAAATACTCAAATCAATGTTATCAGTAAGCAAGTAATCTGATTTTCAGATCTGGGAAAATGCACATTATTTAAATAATAATGTAATGTAATTTACAT
Source organism: Myiotriccus ornatus (assembly GCA_036023395.1). Taxonomy (NCBI): domain Eukaryota; kingdom Metazoa; phylum Chordata; class Aves; order Passeriformes; family Tyrannidae; genus Myiotriccus; species Myiotriccus ornatus. Next base: position 6,594,470 of record JAYRBT010000082.1, on the reverse strand, counting down.
AACCTAATTAAGTGATATCAGAGACCCATCTTCTGAAAGCACATGAACAAATGTATTCAATTTCTTTTAAATTCCTTCTAAAACTTAAATACTCTTTGCATCAAATTTACAATGAGAAAAACTAAAACCAAACTTTTAAAGGAAACCCATCTTAAGAGACATCACAGAGATGCCAGTTTCACTTTTTACACCAAATTAACTTCACATTTGGTGAAGAATCATCTGTTCAGTTTCTCTGGTCTTATTTTCTACCTATAAGATATGCAATTGTCTATAAAGTAAATACACTCCTCTATTATTATTTAATTTGACCACCTTGCTAGATTCCAGTGCTACATGGGCTTTAATCATGTTCCATATAGTTCAGCTCTACAGTATATCTCAGCTCTAAAACACAGCCTGAGGGGAAAAGAGGCTTGTTTTGTTTGTAATGCCTTTTTTATATTCCTCCACCCTTAAATGGCATTTTTAAAGGACACAGAAGAAATCAGTTTAGCTTAGTTTCCTCAAGAGCTTTTACCATATAAATGTTGTTGTTGCAAATTCTCTAAAACTTTTCTCAAAAGTCAAATAAACTTGAACGCTTAATGTGTCTAGAAATTTGCAAAGATGTGACTAATATGAAAAAAAAATAAGCACACAATCATACCCTGCAATGAAAAGTCTGATCAAATAACGTGCATGCAGCAGGACAACTTGTCCACAAACACCCAAATTATCTGCTTGTAATTCATTCGTTACCCCCGCAATCTTTCTAAAAGACTAATGCATATTTTTCACTCACCCTCCATATTTTTTTAAATCTCTTCATTCTGGACAATTTGGATTTGTTCATCTCTGACGCCTGCAGGTCAAATATGTATCCTAAACGGCTGTAAATACATTTTACAACCAGTCTGGAGCCTAAAACAGTAGAGTCATAGATATTCTTGAAAACAGAGACACTCCCTGGCTTTTAATGCTGCTTCCAATAACCACACAGTTCACAGCTCAGCATAAAGTAACCAATAGCCGAACATAGGCACAGAAAAAAAGAAAACCAAAATCCCTTCTTTGAGATCATATAGGGAGAAGTCTTGATCCATCCAATGCTTGATTTAGGTCAGTGAAAAAAAAAAAAGATGCTATTATGTCAGCCATCCAACTTTAAGATGACTTGTGAGCTGACAGTCATGGCACTTTAAAGCACCGTCATGATGAGTCTTTACAAAGGGATTGTTTTAATCCTATATGAAGAAAAAAAAGGGGAAAAAAAAAGGAAAAAAGCAAGCTACTTAAGGAGTATGGAATTCACATGATATTACAAAAATATCTTCAATGTGCTGCAATGGAATGAAGCTGGGAAATACCTTGTGTAGTGTTTTCTACTTTATTTTTGTGGTTTCCTAAGGATGGGAGGTTTATATGATGGTGGGAATGTTCACATCTGTCATTCTTCCCAAATTATTTTAACCCTTTGTCTCTCTTTAAATAAAAAATGAAATATCATTAAGAAATAGAAAACTAAAAGATGTTAATTTTTAAGTTTCCTGAAAATCAATGAATCACTCAGGAAACTGTACCAATTCTTAATCTAAAGGAAAGATGTCATTGAGATAATCTATCCAGAAGGGAGATCCCATGGAAAGTTGTAACCGTGAAAAATTTTGGTCACATTTCATGTTATCCAGCTCATAGAACATAGAACGCTACAAGAGAGAAGGACCAAAATACTGTTCATGAATCTGTGCTTCTTATGTTCCCTTTAATAATTTCAGGAGATGGAAAAGAAAGCAGAAAGTATGTGAAATATATCTCTCTGGTAAAACATAAAAAAACCTTACCATATTTCAAATCCATTTCTGGAATGAGAAAATAAGTCGCTTTACAAACACTAATTTATTATGTACAGTTACTACTCCAAAGCTGATCTGTGGTGCACAACAGGCCACCTCTACAGGTATGACTACATAGAGGACACCCTTTTGGAGTGTCAGATCTAACTGAAAGCCTGGTGATGTAACAACCCCAGTGTTGGAAGAAAGTCATCCAGCAGAGATACATAAAAGGGCCTTGCTTTGAATATCTGGTGTGCTGACAGACTCTTTCAACAAGACAAGTGGGGATGATACTAAGTTCCTTGCCACACTGTGCTACCATGGACCTTTATCTTTGTGTTCCAGCATCACAGAAAACTTCTTTTCCCATCTTACAATACTATGCAATGTGTACTTGATCAGGTTACACTGAATATAGGACCACATGTGATATTCTGGTCAGTACTGACACAGCCCTTACAAAACTTGTCCTCTCTTTCTCTGCAAGGAGAGGTCTAGGCAGAAGTGTTGTGGGTCTGAAGCCACAAGGTTCTAACTGTGCAACGTGTCATTAATTACATGGTGCAGCAAAGCCCATAAGGAGCTGTTCCTTGACCAGTACTTTGGGACCTGGCCCATGCTTTCTAAGGGCTGTGAGATGTTCCACTAAATGTAAAGCTCCATTTCAAACACGGATACCAAGCTTAGCTGATACCAAGAGCCGTCATGTGCTAGCTACAGAAGTGACAGACTAGTGCTAGGGACCTATTTGATTGTTTTACTCTCACATTCAATATCAAAATTCTAATGTTGTTCCATTAGGAGCATTCCAATTTATTTTAATGGCAATAGAATCCGACCTTTTTTCAATAAAGAATGAAAGTGGTTCACGTCTCATTTTTATCTAAAAGGACTAGCTATACCTCATTAGATTTTCTGTAAGCACTCCATCCCCCCTTAGTAATCAGCTTCTCAATTATCTAACAACAGTATTCCAAAATTTTTCAGACCTAATTTTCTGTCATTCTGACAATGTACCCTTAATCTGCCTGCCACTGAAAAGACAGATAAGAATATTTCAATTTCCTTAGCACTTACTGTTAGTTAGATTAGTTAATGATTAGTTAGACGTAACAGAATGTCTAGAAACTCTTCTTGATGTTATGCAATTAATATTGAGGCCCCAAGCAATTGCAGTCAAGCTCAACGCACACAAGTGCTGTTATGGGAGCAAATGCTTTGGCTGTAGGTGCAGTTAAGGTGCAGTTCTGTGATTTCTGTGTGTAACTGTGCCTCTGACCAAAACAAGGCCACCAGCTTTGCACTGACATGTGCCTGACCAGTAGGAGCTGGGTCAGTATCTTAGAGCTATTCTCCTCTTTCCTGTCGCTGTTCATGTACCACTAGACACCTCCAACTGAAGGTACATTTTCCTACACTCGTGTGATACCCAAAATGAATGGAATCATCCATTGAAATGGTTCCTTTAAGCAGCAGAAGAATCTGCTTTATATTCCTTCATCCCCAAACGATGGACATGAGCTTCTGGCTTTCCATACTATAAGAAGTGAAAATGCTCAGGACAATCATTTTGCTTGCTGCTAAGGACAAGCCAAACATGGCTCTGCCTTGTGGCTTTCTCCTTTGTGGTTTGAATCTTAGAAGTGAGGGAAAATATTTCTCTTGAATTAAACCCAACTTCAGAATCATTCAAAATGCTTTCACCAATTTGACGTCGTACTGTGATGAAAAGTGGCTTCCAGTACATTTTTGTCATGGTTTCAGAATAAAATCCTAATTCATAAATAAGCAGACGTAGTTCATTCACTACACTCATTACACTGACAGGTGCAATTCAGGAGAGCAACTTCTCCCTAGATTTAGGAAGTCTGAAGCCCATAAATGTCAAAGCACTGGCATTTCCAAGGTATTGCTGACAAGGTGAGGGGGTTTGAAGGGGTCGGAATAGAGCCCAGCTATTAATGACCAAATCACTGTCTCATTTCCTCCAACTCCTTTCCATAAACTCTTACCCCTAAATAAACCTCCTTACAGCAAGTATAACGTTTCTAGAGCTTCACTGAACCCTAGAACTTCTCCTACATGACCAGCACCTTTTAAGAAACAGAGTCAGATGAGGAAACGGAGACAAACACAGGTACAAAAAAGTTCATACTGATATTTTGGAAAATAAGTAACAGCGACTATCAAATTTTCCTCCTGTTCTTACAAATGATACTTTGGTATTGACTTTCTCCATTTGGCTGCCTTGTTGGGTTACACATTAACAAGCTCTTTGTGCCATCCAGCAATGACTGCTGCTGTGGGTTTTGCTGCTTTGCTTCCAGTAAGGTGAGATGCTCAGCTTTTACTCAGTAATTTAGTTAAACATAATGGAGTGAAATCATCCCCGAATATTTACTGCAAGCTAAAAATCTCACCTCAGCTGCATTTACTGAGAGCAATAATGCTATGTGTGTTCCTGTAAGTATAATCAGGTTCCTATACCAGCTCTCAAATTAACTGAAGAGGAAGAAGATTTGATTGTACTGATCGATCATAGGATTATAAACCACCATATGTGGAAGGTGGTGAAAATGAAATCATCACTGCAAGGAGTTACTGAGAAAGTCTTTATTTTACAGTAAAGAATGAAAATATTGGGAAATCAGAGAGTACTGCTGACACCTCATTTGGACAGTGGGTATAACTTTGGTCACTCATATTCATGAGGAATGAAAGCAAAACTAGAACAGATGCAAAAAATGACTGGCAGATGATTGGGGTAATGGAAAAAATGTCATATGAGAGAAACTATGGGAGACTAATAAAAGCAGGGCTGCCACCTATAAATATACTGGGAAAAGAGGCAGAAATGGGGAAGAAGAGCTACTTAAACCCTAAGTCAACCCTGACAAAGGACAGACATGTATAAACAAGAAAGGACAAATGTGACCTAAAAATCAGAAAATGGTTTGTGACCGTTTAACTCTAGAGTATCTTCCTAATAAAAGTAGAAAGGGAAAAATGTTACACAATTCTAAGATCATGGTCGAGTAGTTTATGAATGGGACAGGACAGCAGTGCCTGCAGTATGAAACCCTGACAAGCTACTAGCATTTCTTACTCCTCACAGAGCTCTCACGACAGAATTAGGCAAACATCTTTGAAAGTTGGACTTGATGCCCAGCTGCCCTGTGAGCACGAGCTCTGACCCTTTTCTTCTCCCAGTGAGCACACGCTGCCCCATGAAGTGGGCTTAGGACTGCTCTTAATGTCAACAATTCCCTGCGTAAGCCCAGGGGTCCACATGCCACCAGAGCATTGCTCATCAGGCCACGATCTGATCACACCCCTGCCCTGGGGATCAGTCACAACAGCCAGAGTCAAACTCAGAGCTGCCCAAACATACTACAGGACAGCACAGCTGAAGCCTTACCTTCCACCAGAATTAGACACCTCCATGCAAGCAAATTAGATGTACATGATACATTCACATTGTAAATCTGAGTTTGAACTTTTGCCTCTAAAGCTAATTCAGCTCAGGTTTCAGGTGGTTGGCTCCCAAGATGAAGAAAGCACAGGTGTCTCTTGGTTCACAGATGTGACAAAACTCAAAGCTTGTCCATTATCATGTCTAAAAGTGTTATCCTCAGCTCAAGGTTTTTAACTGTATTAGCACTCTTAATTTACTAGCCTTCATCAGCCTTTAAATATTTTCCTGGATTCCTGACTGCAGGAAGGAGCAGCTACTTAGTTGTTTGAACATGCTCCATTAATATGAACAGGAGGATTTTGGGGGACAATACGATTTCTCTAACAGCATAAGACCATGGGGACACCTAAAGTAGATGGGTAAAGTAAATAAAATTAAAAAATCCGAACAAACAAACAAAAATAAACAACAAAGAAAAGCTACATAGATGAAAAGGTGTCAATCTGCAGTCCTGTTTCCTTTTGATGTTCTCATGAGTGAAAGGAGCAGGATCACACACTGAATCCTGTCCCAGCTCATTACTGACTCTGGAAAGTGGTATGGTACCCAGAGCCACAGCCCAAACCAATGAACCAGGGAAACCAAGATGCTGAACCCATAGAAAAAAACAGCCATAAAAATAATTAATGTATTACTTCAACAAGAGGCATCTGCCAGAAGTAAAAGGAGTGGAACTGAA
>JAYRBT010000082.1:6567493-6588399 GCA_036023395.1 Myiotriccus ornatus | reverse complement strand
TATCCTCAGCTCAAGGTTTTTAACTGTATTAGCACTCTTAATTTACTAGCCTTCATCAGCCTTTAAATATTTTCCTGACCATGGTGACACCTAAGGTAGAAGACGCAGAATGTTCTGATGGGTAAAGTAAATAAAATTAAAAAATCCAAACAACCAAACAAAAATAAACAACAAAGAAAAGCTACACAGACCAAAAGGTGTCAATCTGCAGTCCTGTTTGCTTTTGATGTTCTCATGAGTGAAAGGAGCAGGATCACACACTGAATCCCATCCCAGCTCATTACTGACTCTGGAAAGTGGTATGGTACCCAGAGCCACAGCCCAAACCAATGAACAGGGAAAGCAAGATGCTGAACCCATGGAGAAAAACAGCCATAAAAATAATTAATGTATTACTGCAACAAGAGGCATCTGCCAGAAGTAAAAGGAGTGGAACTGAAACACCCAGCTCTCCATCTTATTTCATGAAGATCTTACAATGGCTGAGGCTCGGACACGTTGTCAGTATAGCTGAGCACTGTGACGAAAACAGGTGCAAACACCGAATGCCACAGTGACTGATAGATGATGTGCCCAGCTCTGCCCACAGACAGTTGTGGCTCGTGGACAGAAGCCTGGAGAGAAAACCATCCACACCTACAGCTTTCCCCTATCTCTCCAGCCTGAGCTGCCCACTGTTGTCCCCGAAGATGACAGCAGCTTTTGGCCGAAATACAGAAATCTGACATGCTCCATTCTTCCCTTGCCTGCAAGACTGCTTGTACTCATACTGCCACTGACAGCACTGATTCTGCTGCACGCTCAGAAGCAGGGATTTGGATGCCAACCTTTCCCTGTTTGCAGCAGGGAGATAAGTCACCCCCAAACAGTATTTTCCTGCTGACTGCCACTATCAGGAGACTAAGAACAACATGCCCATTGCTATCCCACACTGCCCTGTCAGATGGTGCCCACGTGTGCCACAAAGACGTGTGACCATGATCTCCTGTTCACTTTATTTCAATAACAGACAAACCCAGGAGATGCTTTTAATGATTTTCTTCCCTTAAACATGTTGCACACTACAGTGTGAGGGCACCTCGGCTGCGGCAATGCAGCTGCGTGTGGGGTCACGCTGTGAGGTGGATCAAAAAGTTTATCTTTTTTTTTACCAGGTTATTTTCAGGGCAGGTCAGTTCACTTATCAGCACATCAATCTGGCTCACAGCATGGCTGTACAAGCTGTTATTTGGCAAGCTGAGGAGAAGCGGCTCCTTTCTCTGGCATTGCCTTCCATTCCCCCCATGCTGGGAGTTGCAGTGAACTCCCGAACCTTCCCCCTGCTCCTTGGAAACACCAGCCCTCAGAGGGTGAGAATCAGCTGTTTGCAAGCAAAAAGCACTGGGAAGAAGCCACAGTGCAGCAGTGTGGGAGTACCAAAGATCATTAGCAGGAGGAAATAATGTATATTTAATGGTCTACACTATTTGCATATATATTAACTTAATACTTCAGCCACATCTACACACAGTGCTAGGGAAATATGAAGGGGAACAAGAAGTCCTTCCTCACAAATGGGTGTGCACACTTGCAGGCCTGGAGTCTCTGCAAAATGCAGCACCTATTGCTGCTTAGTTATTCCAAGCCACACTCAGTGACTGATTTCCAGTCTGCAGGAGATGTGGGAGAGAAGCCTTGAAAGCAGCATGTCTGGGTGGAACAGAATAATCTGAGACAACCTGTCATCAGCACTGTCTGTCACAAAAGGCCCCATTTGTTATAGATTTTATACTTTTTTCAAGCAGTGTCTTCATCAAACTCAGCTACACAGATTGTAGGGTCCCAGTTTCAGGGGTTTAACAGGTTCTCCTTCCCTCCACTGCATATGTTCTGTATCTCAGCATATATAAAAGCTGTTTAGAAGAAAAAGCAACAACATTCTCCTGACTCCACCAGTGTGTTTAGACCACAGTGTACAAGATACCCAACACCAATTCAGTCCCAAGAGTCAAAACCTTACTCACGTTGAAGGTAAAAGCAGTCAGAAATTCATGAGATTTTTCATTTCTAAATCAACTACCTGAAAACTTCCATTCTCACCTACGTGGCAGATTTACAGCAACACCTACTCCTGATTTGCACCACTGGGTTCAGTGTGAAGTAAGTCCCGACTCCTTCACCAGAAGCACCAATGTTCCATGACATGCTGTTGCATTCAGGATCCCAATGTTTGGAACTTCTGGACTACAGAAAGGACTGGGAACAGCAACAGAGACTGAGGACTGTGGTGTCTCCTGTCCTCTGTAAGAGACATTTGTATGAAACCCTCTTATTGCCTGAGAGCAAGAGGACTAAGAAAGTGAGTAGGAGAGAGAAATGGACAGACAGAAGCACAGAGAGAAGCAGAAAAAGCAGTCAATTATCCTGAAAGTCTATTTAGAGGCTAAATTTATTAAAAACTGTGAAATATGAATAGAGGAGATCTGGGCTCCATGGGAAGATGTACTTGTCGGAGTTACCAAGCCTCTCTGTGCATCTCAGCTTTCCAGGCACCCTGCAGCTGGGGCAGCACAGCTAAGCAGTAACTTTCAGGACAAGGAGCTCCAGGGCTGTCCTCCAGTTAATTTCAGTAGAGTTTTAGAGCTCACTGTAAACCTGCTGTACATATAACAGATTACAGTGAATTATATTACGCCTTGTCTTAAGAAAGTCCTGATTCTCTGAAATTAAATGAAAATAAACCAATTCACAAAGTAGGAGCAAAGAGTTAAGCAGTTCCTGTCAGATATTTGTCCAGCCCTGATTTAGAAACTTCCAGTGATTGAGACCTGACAACTTTTGTAAGCAATCTAGGCCAGCCTCTACAGCTGGAAAGTTAAACTTCCAAACTCGTTATTCTATGCCATGCCTACCTCAAGACTTATGGATAGTTTTTCCCCATTGCAATTACTCTTTAGATAAATAAAAACTGTCACCATTGTGTCCTTGTGAAGGAAGGCATTAAACAATACATGGTTTCACACTTTAAAAATTAATTTTCCATCCATGGTGTAAGGTTCATTCTCAAACGTATTAGATGTTATTTTATAGAGACAGTTTCTGTTTCTCTCCCTTATTAGGTACAGATAAAATTTTCTACATCGTATTTAATGGTGTCTTGCTCTTTGGATGAGTGCATTTTGTCTTTCTAAATTATGTTGCTCTCTGACATTGATTGCTGATACAACACCGTGCCTTGCAGTTTTCTGCTTTTGTTTAGCTATCCTGTGTATTCCTGGGTTGTTAAGAACAGCAGTGGTTTAGCAGCCCTGGTATTATTTTCAGTAGAGTTCCTCAGCCACCTAAAGTTAGCTCGTCCCCACTCATGGGAGGCAAAAAAATCATAAAATGAAAGGTCAACAAACTAGACTTAAAGAAAATACACAGAAAGATATTTTCTACCCCTGAGAATATAATCTGTATTTTAGATAAGCAAATATTGAATTATAAACAACATTAATATAAAACAATTAGGACAGACACAGATGACTTTGGAAGGTGCCAGACATGGAGAAGGCAAGTAACACTCTGTACAGACAGTGGTTGTGCCACCATTCCCTCAGGGATTTTCTACCTCCTTTAAAGGACAAACTCTACAGGGGAAATAAAACCCAATCACTGTCTCTGTTCAGACAGATTTTTCATCTGAAATCTCCACCAAGGTGACCAACTAATGCTAATCCAAAGGGCATTTTGTGTGATCAACCATTAGCGACGCAATCAACCCAATCACGGTCATCTACTGCTAACACATTTCGGGCATTGTGAAGATGGATCATTCTGAGCTGCTAGTTAAAGGTAAAAAGCTTCTTATCCCACTCCCATAATCATCTGGACTCCGTTAGATGTAATTACTGTCGGGCGATAAGGGAGACTAAAGAAAGGGGCAGACTGAAAAATGTCCCCAAGAGCCTCAACTATTTTGGACCTTAATTCCTTAAAGCCCCTTATCATTCTAACAATATTAGCTTTGCCACCAAAGGTGGGACTCATTTGGTGAAACACAGACATTTGCCCTGTAGAGGTCTGAGCTCAGCAATCCTGGGCGCCTTTGGCAGTTGATGGAGCTCAACCCAGTGGAGTCTCCGGCTCCTGAATCAGGCGTCTAAACCCGGACAGAAGAGGCAACACCTGGGAATGTTGGTATTTCTCTTTTGATTATAAAGGGATTCTCAGGTGACTAGATCAGATGGAAATGTCTCAGCTTCATTAAACAAATTCTGCCCCGTGAGTCTCCTGAGAACTTTTCAGCTTCGATAAAATCCATCACGTTGCAACTCTTGCGCATTTTTTGCACTTAAGAGAACAGGATTTGTGTGTGCATCTGGATACACGTGTGCATGGCAGGACAGGAGGAATGATAAATGCACACAGGGCTGGACACAGCAGATACCAATATCCCACAGGGAAGTCCATTTCTTTGCTCTATTTACTAGGAAAGCAGAAATGCTGGCAGGCTCCTTCTGCCACTAGATTTCCTAGCAGCTGCCCAATGACCATGTTAGTGGCTGGTTAGGGCACTTACAGCATTCTCTAAATGTTTAATATTTTATTCCTCCCTTGAAGCATCTGGTATAAGTCACTTCTGGAAACAGAACACTGGACCAGATGGAGCATTAGTCTCTGACATTCTGATCTGGTAATTCCTATGTTAATTTTTACAACAATTTAGATGGGCATTGGCCACAGGGCCCAATCTGAGTCAATTTATTATAGGAAAAGAACATCCTTTCCCCTCCTTTTCTTTTCTATTGAAAAGCCTTTTTTTTTTAATTTTTTTTTTATTATTATTATTGTTTATTTTCACAGTGCAGCACCTGGAGAGAAAAAAGTCATTGCAGATTTCAGAAGTTAAGAGCTGGGCTCCCACTGCTGCCTCAGATACAGAATGAAAAGGGGAACATTTTTCACAGTTGTTATATGCAGATTCAGCAGATGTCTTTTCAACTTTTTACAAGCTTAAGTACTGCATGATATGTAGCAGTAAATGCAGCGTTTAGGAGTATTACAGTCACCATCATATAGATGCCTGAAGGTTCCCTTATGAACCTCAGTTGTGTTGGCTTAGAGAGACACAGAAAAAAAGATTATATTGCAACATGCAACAAGGCCACATTTTTAGAAATGATCAGTAATTCTGGGCATAGGAGGGTCCACCACAAGCGACCATAAAGGGAACTGATTTTCACTACTTTTCTGAATATCAGATTTCTTTCCGTGTTACACTTAAGAATAAAGGCATCCCAAACTATCAGGTCCCATTGAAATGCCACTCAGAGATACAGAAATCTTCTCTAAACTGCAGAAAACACAGTCAGGTTAGGCTGTGGCCCCACTTAAGGACAGTTTTATTAATCAAGGTCAGCTATGAATAATACTCACAATTTTATAGCCACATAATTTTCTTTAATTAAACATCCAGTTTCTACCTAAGTACTTCTCCCTTATGTTGTTTTTGCTTATACATCCTTGTGATGCCAAGCTGTGAAAAATTATATGGGTTACATAATCTTGTCATTGTTCTTTTCTTACATTAACATATTTATTTCAAAAATATGGAACAAAAATATGAATAAAAAAAGTCATGACTGAAGTAGTGTAGTTAGATGTGAGTACTTGCAGGCATTTTAGTGATTAGCAGTGCAACAAATTATTAGTTCCCCTAAATATCTGGATCTTGCTAAAGAAAATAATAATATAAAACTGAATCATTAGCCTTTGGCAAATTGCCTCAGTTTCTGTTAGAACAGGCTGGTACAAGTTGAGAAATTGAATGAGGGTTTTTTATGGTTTTGTTTTGTTTTTTTTTTAATAGCACAGGAATGTAGATAATTTTTCCCCACTAATTTTTAGAATCTGGATAAGGCCTGAAAACATCCAGCAGAAATAGACCTGTTGTTTTCCAGCTGAGTTCATGGAGGATTCCTTGGTTCTGTATGGCTGTTTGAAATATATACTGTGATTGCACCTAAAGGTTTATAGGAAAATTCACACGCCATTTTTTGGCTGGTTTTTGTTCCCTTAAATCACAGTGATAAAATGGCAATGTGGTGACTTTGCCAAAGAGTTTCACAGGGCTGCACCAGCAATCACACATTCATCACTGATTAAATTAAGTTTGCTGCATGAATTTAACTCTGGGGTGGGTTTGTGACCATAAGGCATCACATGGAGTGAGGGGACACAAAGCTGCACTGCTGGTGGTGCCATGAGCTTTCCTTCCCATATGATGCTGTAGAGGTACATCAGAGCACCCTGGAGCAATCAGAGGCAAATGCTACCCTCATACATGACACCCAGAGCCCAGAGAAGCCAAGCTTTAGAGAAAAGAGCATCCTGCCATTTCTGTTCACCTTATGAAAGAGGGACTCGTTGCTCAGAGAGCTCAGACAGAGCTAAAATAACTCTTTTTCAGCTCACCCCTCACATCTGTTGGCCTCTCTTCCAGAACAAGCCTTTGCCAGAATTGTTTTTTTCTGCTTCACAATAGAAACCAGTTGGACTAAACCCAGTCTTGTGAGAGTGCATCTGTACGGGCAGTCCTGAAAGGGGGATGGCATGTGAGAGACTGTTTATCTCAAAAACATCACTTTGAGAATTTTTTTCTATTATCTGAATAGCCAAGTGTTTGTTTTACACTGAATTGAGTATTTTTACTGCATTTTTTTCACGTAAAGAATTAAAATAGAATGAGATAAAGGCCTGAAGGAACACAGTCTCATACAGTAAGTTCACAGACTCCACAGCCCCACATAGGCAATGGAAGTGCCTGGGGACAGGGAAGGGTCAGAGGATACAAACACACACAGAGCCTTTATTCATACAATCACAGAGTCACAGAATCATTAAGGTTGGAAAAGACCTGCAAGACCATGACCACAAAGTGCCCTGTCCACTCGTGTTTTGAACACTTCCAGTGATAGTGACTCCACTGCTTCTCTGGAGAACCTGTTCTAATGGGCTCTTCCCATACCAAGGGGTAGGGAAAAATCAGTTTTAGGACTTTCTGAAAAATATGAGATAAATTTTTGAGTTGCCTCATTGTGACACGCCGTATCTCCCCAAAACCACCCTTGCAGCAGCAACAAATTGCCAGTGCACAGGTAAGTACAACTGGGGCAGCAGCACAGGGGTGTGGTGCCTGATGGCAGAAGACAACCTTCCAGGAATGCTGCTCCTGGGGACATCAAAGTCCAGGCTGGGATGTTCTGGGTACTCTATGGAGGCACAGGACCATACACTGGATGGATGCCTTTACCTGAGCTTCCCACAGAGCTGATACGGAGAGGAGGCTGAGAGAAAAGGAATTTATAAGGAGGGATAGGAAGGCAAGCCTGGAGCTGAAAGATATCAGATAAGAAAGATCCTCTTAGAGCACATCTGAGAAGATTGAAGGCCAGGGAAGAAAGAAACAGAGAATCTCAAGGAAACAGTGATAAAGCAGCCTGGTGAGAAGGATGTGAATAAGAGAAGGTTACGGGAGTGGGAAGTTGCTGAAAGGCGAAGAGAGGTGCCAAGAGGAAAGATACCCAGTCCTGACAAAGTGAGGACAAACAGAAGAAATGTTGTTATCTGGGGCAGAGTAGCTCCCAAAATAGAATATGATCTTCTCCCCTACTTAACGTAGGAAATGGCAATTCCTATCTATAGACATTATTTAACAACTTCCACATTTTTTTCCTTTTTTTCTCCCTGCTGCCTCCATGAAAACCTTCAACTGTTTGAAGTCATATTAAGCAAGTTCAAGACTATGCTAATATTCACATGGAAAATTCATCATTGGTGGGGGGAGGGCCTGATGCACATTGGTGCCATTGCCTTCACCTGCACACAGGGACCAACATTTATGTGAGATGAGCTACATCCCCTGAGCTAAAGTGCTTGTGAAGGTCATTAAAGTTCAAGGAGCAATACATTAGTTAGAAAGGCCTGGTTTGGAAGAGTTCTGGCTGTTTTTTCAAGGCAGATGATTTTTCTGAACTGATTTCTGGAAGGAATAAACGTTTGAGAAAATCATTCATTCCATTCTGAATACAATGAACAATAATGGGAAGAAAGAAAAGGCAGCGTCCTGATGAGTTCTCTGAAAAGGTATACATCTCATTTTTTTATAAAAGATAATATCAGAAGCATTACTGGGCAATTTTTACCACTTTTGTTGATTTTTACAGGTGGCAAAAGATGGATGCAATCTATTCAATAAATAAGTAGGATGATTAAAAGGAGTTTCATTGTTGGATCTCTTGGTCTGTTTGTTTCTTTGAAGATGCCTCTCCTCTGCTACTCCTGGAATTAAGTGAACTAGTACAAGATTTTGTACTAGTGTACAATAGTGTACTAGAGCCTCCTGTGTGTCTACTAGAGATAAAGCTGAAGTATCACCAATCCAGGCAACTTTCAGTGAGGAAAAAGGATCCTAAGAAAGATCAATTTTGTTACTGGAAACTATACCGCACACTGCTCTCCCCCCCATAAGTGATGAGTTTGGGAATGGCCCAAAAAAACATGGGACAACTGCACTCTATTTAAGCCCCAAATTTACAGTGCATGCAAACTATTGGACAAGCAAATATGTGCTCAGGTTGGATTCAGTTAGGCAAGTTCTGGAGCCCAGTAGGACAAGGGCTTCTCCAAAGAGCTCTCCTACCTGCAGAGTCTGACTCACATGGCCCGTGACACCTGGAGGGAACACCAGAGAGTGATGTTATCCAGAAAGACCAAGTGACCCCCTTCCTCAAAGGGCTCACCACCAGAGATTTGCAGACAGATGAAACACTGACAAATGCCTCGTAGCAATGTGGGCTTAGGAAGCCTGGAGATGGGGTGCTGTGATCTCCCCAGCTCAGCTCAGGGCAGTGGCAGGAGGCAACACAAGGTCTAGATTTGAAAAAAAGGTGAGTCAGAGGAATTTCTAGGCCTGGATACATGCATCAGATGCCAATTAGGACCCTGTGGCAGCCATCACAGCTGAAGTGACTAAGAAGGAAATAAAACTCTTGTCACTGCAGTGGGTTGATGATGAAAACAACCTATTTCAAAAATATGGACAGTTAGCAGGAATATTAGTCCAAAAATATTCATGTTTATTCAGAAGAACTGTGCTAATATAACACTTTCAGTAAAATTAAAAGAAGGGAAAATATGACAGAGAAGCAAAACTTGATGAGCTGATATTAATGGCTCTACCTCTTGTAATGATAAGAGAGGGAACTACCTGGACCAGGAGACCTATTAAGTCTTTGAGAATAAGCAATATCTCCTTGTGAAAGTGAGGGGTTCAATTAAATAATCTGAATGAGGTTTTGAAAGTTTGGCCAAGGCATCTTATCTAGAACAGACTGCCTCCAAGCCCCAGTGGAATGTGCTTGGCTAAAAGGTAGCAAATTCCATCAAAATCATTAATGATGTTACTTTCTGAATTCTGGAGTGTGGGGGATAGCCCTGGGCTCAGGAGGACCAGTGCTGAGATTAGCTGAAAAAAAAGTACTGAGTCTGTCAGAATAGTCAAGCTTCTAAAAATAACTCTCAGTGTTTTATTCGTACGGGTAAATTACTTAACTTCAAGTCCCTTCATGGTTTTCAGCTTCCAGCAAGGCTGGGATTTGCCTTCTGCTGTACAAACGATCCTTGTCTTCAGTCATACACACATGTTTCAGAGAGACACCAGCGAGAAGGCAGCTCTGAAGGGAAAGGGAGGCACACTGGACTGCAGATGAGTGACAGTAGAGGGTGTGGAATAACCATTTGGTGTCCTGTCAACACTCTCTTTGAAAACGCTTATTTATTCTAAAAATGGGTGGGGTTTTATACAAAATTTCCTGATTTTTTTACTTTTTTTTTCCCCCCCCCCCTGTACATATATACCCAGGAGCACCTTACTGTCAGTTCCTTATATATTTCACCTGACCACTCAATAAAGGCAAACATATAAACTGATTAGCACAATGGCAGATCATTTCAGATTTTCTGATAATTCTTTAAAGTTTGATCTGAGGGAAGAATGTCAGAGCTCATTACACATGCCAGACAATAATCTATTGGTTATAGGTCTTTAATATTAGCTATAGTTCCTTGTGTTTATTTTTCTCCCTTTAAGTGCAGTTTTTATAAAGGCTTTCCAATGTTCTTCACTAGGCCTAGACACACAAAAGATGCTGGGGGGGTGGGTGTCTTTTATTCTCTTTGATTTTTTTGCTTTTAAACTACTGCCTTTTGCCCTTGGAATTTCTTCCATTGTCATTAGGATGCAATGAAATCAGGGGCAGCAGGGAATCTCTTTTGAGACTGAAGTTTCAAAGAACACCAGCTCTACTGTGCTTATTTTTTGCCTTTTTTCACAAATAACTGCACAATTTCTACAGATTTGACAAAAGAAGGCACATTCTCCTACACAATATCAGAGAATAGTCATGTGAGTGATTAAAAACTAATCCCTCTTGATAGTGGTTTAAGTCTTGGAAAAGAGTGAATACAGTGAAGAAGAACTGGTTAATAAAACCATTTTAAATGAAGAGAAGCATGACAAAAAAAATTCAGCCAGCAGAAGCGGTGCAGAAGTAACCCTTCACCTCAACTCATCAGAGGCAAAAACATTCCCGTGGTAAGAATAACCAGCATTTCAGGCTGTAGAATAACCTTCCAGTGCATTTCACAAAAAACAACACTTGAAGATATTTACAACAGAACTGGACAAGACATTGCACAGCAGGGGATATAAAAACTGGATAATCTAATAGATATTTTCCAATTTCAGTGCTTGATGGTTTTGGAAGAGGAAAAGAAACAATCGTTTCAGCAAATACAATAGATCTCTTACAATACCAAGCAACACTGCAGCAATTACTAAAGGTCATGACTGTAATTAAACAGCATTATTTATTTTATTGTCAGTGCCTCATTTTCTATTAAGTTAGATAGTAACCCAGTTGAGGTAATGGCCACCCTTACCTCTATTTTTTTTTTTTTTTTTTGTGTTTTGTGGGTTTTTTTAATTTTTGTGAAACTTTATTGCTGGGGATTTGAGTCTCTTTTGCTCATGCAAGGCTTAGAATTTGCACCTTTTCACATAAATATAATACATAGTAGGTAATATCTTTGCAATCTCAAGGTTAAAATTAATTTTTAATGCTTGTCTTGTTTTATTTCTAGCTGCATTCATTCATTTTTTCTGTGTAGGGATACTTGTCTGAGTCCTACTTGCTTTTCAAGTCCTCTAAGTCACATTTTGTTAATGCATCTCATCTCCAACTGAAAGTACAGAGCAATATCATGATGCTATTTTCTTCCATTTAAAATCTCTCTTGTTAAGTGTTGGGATGGGGACAGTTTCCACTTGATGACATGTGCATACTCATTAGTAGACTTTACTGTATTATTTTGTCAAATACTACTTTTAACTATCACATTTATACTGTTATTCAGGGTCTTGATTTCCAACTCTATATTGTTTTTTCCCCCCTTTGTTTCCCTAAGGTTCACTTGCAGATGTACGTGGAGTTTTGTCCTACCGCTCCAAAGGCAATTTCTGGATATGAAATTCACATCCTCAGTTTCCCACTAAAGGCTGGTGAAAAGTCATTAAAAATTCCCTGTGAAGAAAAGCCTGAGCTAGCACAGAAAACAGCAAGAAAAGGAACAGAATGTCTGGAGCCCACAAATCCTACAATGTGAGACTTGTAAACCACATAGGCTGTCAGAGGGCTGTTCCTGCTCTGCATTTGGACTTTATCTCAGTATTCCTTGTGAATTTACCCAGCAGTGATTTACAAATAAACTGATTCAAAGTGAAGATCACCAAGCAGTTCCTCAGTCAGTTTAACATCCAGCAGTTTGGGCCCTGAGTGAGCACGGAGATTTCCTACAGACAGTATGGATCAAACTCTTCCCAGAATTGCAGTCCTGAGCCAACCTGTGAGGCACAGCATGACCCTGTGCTCTTTTCCACAAAACACATATTTTAACTCTCCTCACAGTCATACTATTCAAAATGTTTTCTAAGTGGACTCCAGCCACAGTGTATTTTAGGTCTGTAATCTCCATGTGTTAAAAAAACCCCCATAATTTGGCATGGCCAGAGGCGCTGGAATCCTGAATTCTCAGGGACATGGCTGCAGGGACAAAAAGGTCAGCAGAGATCACAGAGGAAGAGATCCGAAAATGTCAGAGACAATGAGATAAGGAGAGAGATGAGGCTGGAGAGAGGCAGAAACACACTCGGACTGTGCAGCCTTGGAGCCAGGCAAAGCTGAGGATGGAGAATTCCAGGTTACAGTTCTCTAGAACAGCCTGACAGAGTGAGCTTGGAAAATTCTTCCATTTATTTTATGAAAAAGGAGAAAATCCTACACTGCCATAGGTTTGGTGGGCAAAAGGCACTGTGACACTCGGATGAGCAGCTCCCCAGACATGCAATTGGGAAGCCCTCGTTAACTGCTGGGCTGTGCTCCTTCTGGACCAGACAGGAGAACTGCTCACTTACCAGCACAGCAGCACCAGCAGCATTACACAGCTTTTAGTTACATCAAATATTGCAAATATGATGACTCTTATTCTAAGCTATAGAAATGCCTCCCCTGTTTCAAATGTTTATCTCAGCTAAACAGAACGCTTTGAAGTCTTTGAATCCCTATTTCTCAGCTGAACTACGGAGACTTTCAAAGACATCCAGGGGACTCAGGAAAGGGGAGAAAATGACAGATCTGAGTCTCCTCTCTGCTTTTCAGCATTCACCCCGTGCAACAGATTTAAACAAATTTCAGGATCCAGGACAGCTCAAGAGTTCAAGTTCTGCAACTTGAAATTCCAATGCATTGCCCTTCTATTTCCTATCTGCATTTCAAATTGTATTTACCAAGTACTTCAAATTTTTCTTTATAACAGGTTATTAATCTGACACAGGATTTTGCAATACTTGTGCATTCAAATTCCTGCATAGTTTAGCAGATACATCTGACCTTGCTATTATCCTTCCTTTAGGAGATTTATACAGCATTCCTGCTTTGGAAAGATCATTAATTAGCATGCCAATAGAAAAAAATGAAATTGCCTGCCATCTCCTATGTAAATGCTTCCCCATCTGTTCCTTTCTCATTTTCTCTGCACAGACTCTACCAAAGGTAGCTTTAGTTTTTATATTGCTCTTAGAAAATAGTGCATTTGTTGTTGGGCAATTTAAATCTGTTAAATTGCATTGCATTGTGAAATGTGGCTCTATTAAAGTAATATATAGATTCATGCAGTGTCTCAGAAGCTGAGCTGACTTCCAGCAAATTTGGTGGCTGTCCTTTCCTTAATGCCAATAATTCAGTTTTAAATCTAAAGGAACACAGTTTTATATTTTTGCATCTAAGACTGCTATTAATAATACTTTAAAAAAATCTTCAGTTATTAATTAAAAAAAACTTAAAACAGGATTCCAGTAACAACCCAGTGAACTCTACTGGAGTTTCCATGTGGTACTGTAACACCCTCCAGAGCTCTTAGTTCAGCTTTCTCTTAGTAAAAAAGCATCTATATGGAAGATTTAGGTTTTTTCTAAAATTATGTTAAAGATGTTCAGAACATTGGAAGTGTTCAAGGTCAGGTTGGATCAGGCCCTGAGTATCTTGGTCAGTGGAAGATGTCCCTGCCTGTGGTGGGGGACTGCAACTAAATGATCCTTAAGGTCCTTTCACACCCAAAACATTCTATGATTCCATGATGATTCTGTGATTTTTTTAGAGACTAGTGTTATTTTAGTAAATATCCCACAAAAGTTGGCAACTTTATGGAGCAAAAATGTAAATTGCCATATTTTTATTTGAATTACTGAATAGCTCAGCAGTAAATTATTTAAGGGGAATCCAAATTAGCTATACTTGGCAGTACTGCTAAGGGGGTAATGGAACTTTGGTGTTCAGTTGCCTCCCATCCGAGGTGTTTTGGACTACCTCATGACATACAGTGGCAACAGCTTCTCATGGCCTTGGCTCTTCAAGCAGAGAGAGCATCAGAAACACTGGCTCACCTCAGCCCCCAGTGGGACACTTCTGATGTGGATTCTTTGATGGGCCTCACTTAACTACATCTTGGTGCAGCCTAGAAGTGGGTCTAACACAATGAATGATTCCTTTTTGGACAAAACCAAACAGGCAGACCCACTCCCAGAGTGCACATAATGTTTTTCAGCCATTAGGGACAGCACAGAGGTCCAAACCAATGGACTGTGAAGTCCTCCAATATGAACTGAGCACTCGTTCCCCAACATTATGCTCTCAAACAAATAAGAGCTCATGCAACAACCAGAAGAGCCTCTTGATCAATGTAAAAGGCCAAATGAGTCCATCCCCATCCCTAATTTGTGGCCTCCATCGGCCCATATGGGCATCTGCAAGTCCATGACAAACATGGAAGGCCTGGTGATGCTCTAAGTGTTTCACTACTGCTAGGAGAGATGGATCACTTATGGATCATTCTCCTTAGACGACGCAAGAGAAGGGACCAGGACAAAAGCTTTCTCTCACCAGGGAGGGATATAGGAGTGGGAGCTGCCTTGTGAAGAGTGTGTCCCTCTATCCCAAAAAGTGTAGGCATCATCTGGCTTTGCCTCCTACTACTCCACAGCTCTAGCCCACACAGAGTGCAGCAGACAGAAGAGCTCATGTTTCCCCTTCTCTGTGCTCTCCCCTCAGCCATTTCCAAGTAAACCTCTGAACCAAATGCTTGTTCACCTCATGCTGCCTCCTGAATCTGCTGCTGGTCAGAGGCACAATCAGGTCATGAATAAATGTGAGGCTCTATCACTATCCACACTTATGTGCACATGAGATGGACATCACTAAAGCAAAATTATTTTGACTGATTATCAATCAATACTTTGCGTTTGCTTTAAAAAGTAGAGATAATTTTCAGGGGCATGGAAGCGAGGGGGTCAACCCAAGGATGGCAATACCTATTACATTTAAAAGCAATGATTTTCAACTAGAACATTGTCATCAGTATTCCTGATCTGGAAGCCCAAGATTTTGACTACCTGACTGCTCATCGCTTCCCTCCTGGGCAGTGAAGTCTTACATTATCAACACTGCATGTTGCAGTGTGGTTGTGTGCTGTGTCTCTGCTTTATATGTCCTCTTTGTTGAACACAAGTGAGCAGGAAGCTGTTTTCAACCTGCAGTAAAGTTTTGCACCACATTTCCAATGAATTTTCTGGATGTGGAATTTTAAAAAAAGTAATTAGCCAAATATATAACCAAGTTGTCTTACTCATAAATATCAAACAGCAACATAAAATAAGCATATGCTGTTGTTCTCCAACTGGGTGCCAGATGGCAATACTAAGATTCAGACTCTGTGTTAGAGTGAGCTGGGAATATACCACCACTCCAAAAACTTTTTCTTTGCAGTAGGAAGCAAAATTTTCAGAAAAATCAACACTTTCCATCAAAGACTTCCACTCACATATATCAGTTTTTTCTTTTCCATCCAGGTGTAGATCACTGCTAAGGGAATGGGAAGATTCTCTGGTTTTTATAATTCCAGATACTACAGGATGTCTTGCTAGATGACAAATTGCAACATTTGACCCAGAGATGGTTAAAATAAAAAATAAAAAGAAGTTACATGATCCCATGGTCTTTTGTGAATCTAAATCTTATAAAAAATAGGAATTTGCAAAGCACTACCTGTCAAAATAAGGAAAAAACAGGAACCACAAATAACCTGTGAGGAAACACTCATAATGTTTTTTATTAATGATATTTACAATGTGACTGAGCTTATTCTAGGGTGACATGTGGAAAACACAGTGACAAGACTTCCAATCTTTGACTATAAATCTGAAACCTCCTGGACAGCCAGACTGCCTTGTCTGGTAGCTGGCTCATTAGGCTACTCCCTATCACACTATCTGAACACAAATTTAAGTTCTTTACATTATTGGGAAGAGTGATGGATTTGGATTGTTTTGTCACCACAGTAATAATCTCTTCATGTATTAATAATAGTTTAATGATTTCAAGTTCTCTGACATTTGGAACCTGCTGCAGAATTTGTGTGCTGCTCTGTTTGCCTTTCCCTGTGCAATCTCTGCCTCTTCTTGCAGGTATCATTTTCCTAAAAGTTTAATATATCATTCAAGTTCATTTTTAACTTCTTTAAAGCCCTGCTTTTCCAGACTGAAGGGGGGAGTTCTGCCAGCTCCATACACAATGTCACTCCAGGTTTCTTGTCTTTCTTATCAGTGTTACAAGGAAAGCACTTTCAGCTGCTGTTCATTGTCACTGCTTTCCTTGAGTGTTTAATCATGTCCATTTCATTTTCTCCCCTCCACAGACACGGTGTTTTGTTTTGAATAAGAATGCCCAGCAGAGAGTCTTCGTTAATTCAAATGCACTTCAAAAAAGGGCCTCATATTTCAAATTCCGTCCCTCCAGCCAAAGGCAATGCTGGGAACTTCAAAGAAGTACCTATTTAAGTTCTTAAGAATAACATTCATCTAATGTTCCCTCCCATTTCTCCCTAACAAAGCAAAGAAGAAAACATTTTCAATTTGCAGTGAACAAATTATGTTGCTATGATAAGCTCATCAGAAAATGAATCTGCATTTCTAGCATAGTTTTGTCCTGGATATCCTTGATTTTCTGAAGTCCTTTACTTGGGGAACAGAGAAAGTCTGACCTCCCAACGCTTCAGAGCTGGCTGCAGCCATGACATGCCATTCATGGTGATGGCGAACATTCATTCTGCATGCAGAGATGCAAATGTGTTGGGACATCACTCTTCAAGATACCAATATAAATCTTCACTTTCCTTTTCACTCCCAAAAACATAAGCCTGGAATCCTCTATACCATGAAGCAGCCTGCTTTCTTTCAACACCTTGCTCTCAACAAATAAAACAAATAGGGATGAAGTCACTGAACTTTCTGTGTTCTAAGTAGAAGCTGATTAGTCATATGTGCCAAAGAACAGGGAACATGAAGTAATCTCAGATGGTGTTGACAAACTCTCCAGAGCATCTCTAGAATCACTGCAGTGGCAATCACAACACCTCATGTCTCGCTGTGAACCCATCCGTTCAGCTCTCATGAGATACTTGAGTAACCCTGGAGGGAGACATCAGATCTGTGGTGCTGCTACAGCAGAACAAGGATGCTTGTGGTGTTTTGTACCATCTGCTCTCCTAGACTGATCTCTGCGTGTCTCATGAAGATAGAGCCGAGTATTCGAAGATGCCAGAGCAGTACAGTGTCACCTTTCCTTCATAACTGCACAGTGATTTTGCAGAAGTCAGGAGTAAAAATGAGTTCTCCTGAATATTTTTGATACATGTACAAATTGCATTGTATAGTGTCTCATACAAATAACTTGCATATTTTATATCTTACAGTTCTATTTTAGAGAGGATTTCTTTATTCTCTTACCAAGTGTTTGCATTTGGAGCAAGAGATTGTGTTTCCAGAGCAGCACAGCACAAGCACCAGCCTAATTTTCAGTTAAATGTGACTTCAACACATACATACAAGAAAGCCAGGGCCATTTGGGCTGACACCAGAGACTGAACTGCTGCATCTGAGACCTGAAGACTTCCCCTGAGTTAATGCACGCTCTCCATGTAAGAGAACATCCTTCAACAAACTCGTGTGCAGCTTGACCACAGAAGAGGACACATTATCATCTCTGACTCATCCGTTACAGCAGCAGACACCAAAAAGATCATCTTCTCCATAGAAAGTACAGGAGTCATTCGTGTGTCTCTGAGGTAATTCTCCACACTGAAACCTGCTGAGGAAAGACTAAGATCACCTCTGCTATTATATAACATGTTGAAGAAAGAGGAGGATCATCTCTGCTTTTATTTAACAGGCTGGGGAAGCAGCCATAGTGGCCAAGACATCAGTTTTAAGCTACACCCAAAAGCCATAGATGAGGAAGGACACTGCAAGGGGCACTCACTGCAGATGTTTCCTCAGGAGAGTCGATAAAATCCAGCACTGTGCAGTGGGGATGCCAGGCACAGGCAGTCCTGTAGATAACTAGGAGACATGCAGAAGGAATGCAGAAGAAGAAGACATGTTGCCTTCCCCAGTCCCCTTGGGGTTGGGACAGTCAGTACCAGATGTCAGTGGTTCCAGACCCTGGATGCATCAACAGACTGAAAAAGCTCATCCCCACTCTGAGGGCTTGGCTGCCGGTGCTCCAGGACAGCTGAGATGTGGCCTGGCTGCACCACAGGACCAGCCTGCTGGGAAAGGGGCTGTGTGAGACCACCTGGGAGAGGCTCCATCAGGGGATGATCCTTTTGCTTGGGAGCTGCCTGTGCTCCAGCCCTTGCCCTTGGACCTTTCCTGACTGATGCCATAGCTATGCCTGAGCCTGGCCATGTGCCCTGTTGATCCCAAACTGCTGATTTGAAATCTGGCTTGACTGTGGACCGATCTTATCCTATAGACCTACCCTGTGGGGTGGACCTGGCTGCCAGCCCTAGGCCAGCTCTGCATGCCTTGCTCTGCCCTCCCCTGCCAGACCCATTGATTTTCCAGCTCCTGTCTGACCTTCCCTTGCTGAGAAGTCCCACTTTGGCTCCTCCCCAACATACCCTCTCTAACAGGATTCCACAACCACCACCTGCTTAAAACAAGGGATGTATCACTTCAGGATGGATTCAGAAATTATCTAACAATGTATAAAAATAGCTTCTATGCCTCAAAAGTGCATTTCTAGAATTCCCAAGCACCTACCAATTCAAATGGCCATTTACATAAGTGCCACGGGGTAGCGCGACATAAAACCACTGACATTTTTTTCCTGCCTTCAAAACTACCTCAGAGGCTTTAGAAATTCACCTGCCTGCCTCACATTCAAAGAAAATAATCTCACAGGTTTAAACGTTGCACTTAAGCTGAGAACTCTGTTTTATTTCCCCTTTGAATGGAAACGACAGATGCCAGAGGAAGGAGCCTGTCAATGTGACATCGCAAACCCTCCTCTCGCCTGCATTTGAAGGACAACCAGAAACAGCTTGGTCCCTTGCTGACCTCAATACCCACAGTCTGAAAAGAACAATCACAGCCCTCAAATCAGACCAAACAGCTGAACAAAAAAGCACCTAGAAAGTATAAAGCCAAACTCTTTTTCAGAATGGCCGCGTGCAAATCAAAAGTCTTTGATGCTCACAGTGATGTTTAAATTCACTTAAGCTTTTCGGCCATTAGATTTCAAGTTCCAGGAGTGGAAAATACTAAATAAGTGTTCAACATCACCTCAGAGTCCCTGAATCCCCTACAAGACTCACTGTCCACCTCACTGCAGAGCTGCAATGAATATGGGATGAGGGGGCTCAGTCCACCATAAACACCATCAAAAAAGCTGCTGATTTTAAACTGAACAGAGTTCAAGAAATGTTGAAGCTTCCCTCAAATCACCACTGCCTAGAAAAAGTAGAAAAAACAATACAGAACTGGTAGGATCCTGAATTACCTACAGTATCCTTCAGATGCTCCAAGGAAGACACTTATCTTGTTCTTTACACTTTTTATTATGCAAATGTGCTATTATTTAGCAGACTGATAGTTCTGCAAACAAGCTACTCATTCAAAAAAATGCAATTACTTACAGAAGAGATAATTAATGAGCCTTATAATTTTGCCCACAGCCCTTTCAGAAATTGGAGCCTGTGGACTAGTTGTCATATAAATATCTACCAGGAGGCACTACTTGCCATTAAGTCCTACCATTAAAAAAAAAAAAAAAATTAATAAAAAAATCAGAGGACTAGAGAAGAACAAAGGGACATGGGACAAAGTGACTTCCCAAGAATACCTGTAGAGCACATACTTCCTGCAACCTAAACCTTCATCTTCGCTGCATCCTTTCTTCATACCCTATGTAAATATGCATTCTGGATTTTGAGCAGTTCTTTCACTCTAACATCATTATTGGTAACTGTTGAGAAGCCCAGAGCACAATCTGATCCTACTGAACTTTCCTTAATTATCCCTAGATGAAGTCCTAATGGATTGCCTGAAAGTGTCAGCAAAAATGAGAGAGAAGACTGCAGTTCAGCGAGGTTAAACTTAAATTAAAATCTGGGCATTTATAAAGGATCTGAGAAAGACAGAAAGGTTCTTTCTTTCCTGGTTTTACACTTTTTCATTAAACATGGCTTGAAAAGCACCTTGCACAACCTTTGAGTTCCTTATTCACTCACTTTTCAGGCTGAACTGAGCTTGCAAGAAAGGCAGAGAACAGTTCAGGACACGGCAAAAAGCCAGTTGCCACTTACCAGGGCAATTTAAGGATGAGCAGAAGTTTCCCCTCTCTCCAAAAGCCTTCCAAGCCTCACAATGAAAGGTCTGAGAAGCAGCCACAACGATGTGGTGCACAGAGTAGTGGGATGGCAGTGCCTGCTTGTTTGCAAAATGGGAAGGAAAAAAGGATGAAGAAGGAGGGTTTCTGAGAAGCAGCAGAATTGTGACTGATGGAAGCTGATATCCAAAATTGTGGAGTTGTGCTGTGGAGTCAGTAATTCTCAATCATCTGCAGACATTTTTATAGCTAGAAAAATACATCCTAAACAGGTTAAACTACCCACTGAGACACAAGGAAGCACTTCTTGAAACAAGGATAGCTCATTTTCTCTCTTATACCTGTTACTTCATTTTCTCTCTTTTACCTGTTACTTATTCTTAGACTTGGAGTCTAATCCGTGTTTAATACTCTACCAAACATGGCAGAAATAATACTTTCCTGCCTCATATCCCTGGGCAGAGTTGAGATTAGTGAGGTTGCTCTCACATTTATTTCATTAGCATGAAATAGCATTGCACCTCTCTAGTGGGCTGGCTTATTTTTAGATACCTACTGTTTAGGTCCCATCCTTAGGGTTTGTTTCAGTTGCCTAACTGCAGG
>JAYRBT010000082.1:6525569-6558194 GCA_036023395.1 Myiotriccus ornatus | reverse complement strand
GTTCTACAAAGGAGATTGCAACCACTCTATTTCAGAGTCTGCTTTGGATACTTCAGACTACATAAGGGCTAAGGGGGCAAGCAGAATTTGTGTTTAAATATCTGTCAGGAGCGGAAGAAGAAAAAGAGGAAAGAGGAAGAAGAAGGAAGAAGAAAGGAGGAAGAAGGAAGAAAGAAAGTGTTTTTATTTTTCAGAAATTAGAATCCAAAAGCTTTACTCTGTGCACTGAAAACAAGCAAGCAACTTTCTTTTATATACTAAAACTTAACTATTAAACCATGTCTAGCATACAGGCAAATGAAAGTACAAATTAACATAATTAAGCATGAGCTTAAATACTGGGGATTTCAAAGGGACAGAAGCCCATCTTCAGACATGAGCAATTTCTTTCACTGGGCTTATGATCACAAACGCATGTTACAATTTCATGATGTATCAAGCTCAAATTACATTTGGGAAAGGCACAACTGTCTGAGTTTCAGTACATCTCATTTCAGAAATAACAATTTCTCTTGATGCATGTGGAATGTATTTCCCAGATGGAGAACTTCATGATCAATGATGAGGATGCAGTAGATCAGCAACTCAATCAGTGATACTAACAGAAGTCCCTTCTATAATGAGGCTTTATGGAGATTTCTATTTAGTGATTTATATCTCAATATCAGGTTGTGACAAAAGCATGGAGTTTAGATCTAGGCTTTAATGTATAAAGAACTAAGGGTGTTTCTCATATCTATGCTTAAGTTTAGAAGAAATGATTGAGTGCATGACCCAAATCCACAGAGGCTTTCTGCTTCCAGTGCTCTGAATCATTTGTCCTTCAAGGGTATTAAATTTTATTTTTTAAAGTTTACTACTAAGAGAATGAAAAGGCCTAGTTTATTTCCACATTTTCAAGCTCATATTTAACTTTTCAGAACAGCATGCCATTTTTGAAATGGAATGCATTTCAATTTCAAGCAGAATTTTCACCATACAAAGGTCTATGTTGCATTATGCATTTGCTTTCTCATAAACAGGAATGTTAAGAAAGGGACAGTCTACAAACAGAATTAGTTTTCTTTCTTTAAAATATCATAAACCTCATCACTTTCTCAAACTGAAGGCAATACTGTAGCCTGAAGCTAGAATCAAAAGAATGACAGAATTGATTTTTGTTTTTTCATTTACTGATCAAATAAAATCTTTTGGATTCAAACCAGTTTTGGATCAGAATAGTTTTATTTTCCCCCACAAAATAATGTATGTGTTTCAGTGTATGTTAGACTCACCAGGGAGTAGTGATGTACCTTTCCCAGAAAACCTCTCTTTGTAAACATCTGTAAGATGCAAATTATAGTTTTCCCTGAGAATTATTAATAGTATATTACCTACTAAGAGCATAAAGGTATTACAAAGATCTTTAGATTTAGCCTCATGCCTTCCTTGTATATCGGTGGGAAATAAAAACTTCCGTGCCCGTGTGGGAGTGAAGGTTAGATCCTCAGCTTCACTGAAACATTACCTGAGACCTCTACTTATTTCAGCAGGCAAAGACTGCGAGTGCTGATCATTCTCCAGCACACCTTCACATGATTTCCTGTGAAGGGCAGTTAACCTTCTCTGCCAGTGACTGGGAAAACAGACCTGTGCTGGCTCAGCACAGTACATCCCTGCACCCCAGGCTTTGCAAACATGGGTGCTTACACTGGGCATCTATTTTGGGGACTTCAGGAATAGCTGCTGTGACTGTTACTTTCAAGTTTCAAACTGGCTGCATTTAATTTTTCTCTTCTCCTTTTGGTAACAATTTTCCCTTCAAAGAAGGCACCAGAACTATGATACGATCCCTGATCAGCAGGACTGCACTTTCAGTCTCCATCTTTGGCACAGCACAGTTCTACCCACACACATCCACCCTAAGGCTCACAAGGAAATGGCACAGAACAAAGCTAATTGTCCTCTGGAAACCTGCAGTGCAAACTGCCCTTGTTAAATTATTTCAAGACAAGTTTCGTGTTGTGCATAATACTTAATATTATGCAATAGTAGTAAATACAAATATTACGTGCACTGTAACGTGTATAGTTGAATTGTGTTTTGATTTTGGTTAGTTATCTGTCATTAAGCAATCACAGAACATCAGGAATCAACAGCTGTAGGTTTTCTGTCTGTTGAATCTGAGACACTGAAAGGGAATAGTCAGCAAAGGATAAAGAAGAATTTGATCTTTTTGCAGAGATACACCTGATGAACTGCAGTCTTGCCCTAGTTTTGAGGATGGGAAAGCATGAGTCACAAAAAATGGAAGTTGCCTTGGTCAATGACTTGCCCTTACATCACAGGCTCGATGACTGTGAGAATTCCTGAGTGATGGATAGGGCAAACAATTACTAAGTTTGTTCAGTACTATTAGGGAGCATCACCAGTTTGAGCATAATATCCTTAATTAGACAAGGTCACATTTCCTATTTCTGCTATCAATCATTTCAAACTTGTCCTAATGCTTAATTAGTCTTACAATAACTTTTTTTTCCCCTCCTAATAAACTTAAATCTTTCTTACTGAAAATAAAGTCCATTTACTCTTATTCTTTTTCTGACTCACTGCTCTCCATTTCCTAAGCAGCTTTTCTGCATTGGAAATGCCTTGAAATCCTCTCACTTTAAATCAAACAAATTCAGCCTTCAAACAGGCTTAGTTTAGTGTAGTTTAGTTTTTAAATCTTGTCATTCTTGCTTTCCCCTGGATTCTCTTCGATTTGTGCTTCTGAAAATGTGAATCAAAGCACAAAAAAGTATTTATAGCAGAATAACTATTCCCTACATCCTGCCCAAGCTACCCTTGTTAAAACTTTCCTCATGAAGTTCCTTAAATCTTTACAGCTGCATTAACAATGTCTAATTCACGATGTAACACCAGTTCCCTCTGTGCTGCCCAGTGAAATATTCCCTGTTTTATATCTCTGCATTTCATTTCCTTCAGCCATGTAGTTAGTATTTTTGTTTATTTAACTTTATTTTAATGATTTTAGGCTATTTGGCAAGCCTATCCACGTCACTCTGTGCAGTGTCTGTAACCCGTCCCAGGCTGGCATCTAAAGGAGATGTCAGAAGGGTAGATTTTCCTCCATCATTCAAATCACTGAAAACATTGACAATAACAAGGCCCAGCGTTAGATGCCAGGGTACATTCCAGTGAAATGCTCTCCCAGTTCAACAGCAAACCACCAACTGGTTACTCTACTGCTTTTCAGACAGTTCTACACCCATTGCAAGGTGGTTGTACCTTGACGCATTTTCATCTTCACCTCTTGGGAAATGTCATTTGGAATGGTGTAGAAAGCCTTACTAAATCCAAGACATGCCACATTCACCACTTTTTATCTACTTAGTAGATCTTATCCTTTTATAGGGATGACACAATTTGTACTTGACAAATCCACAGGGTCTATTTTTATCTCCTTATTATGCTCCACAGGGTTATTAACGAATAGACCCTTTATCTTTTGGGCTACTGGAGTCAGGCTGACTGGTCAACCACTCTCTCAGGCTTCTTCCCTCCTTCTGGTTCATTCCCCAAGTGTGGTTCATTCTCACAGGTAATTTTAGTCAGTCACTCCTAAACTAAATGTGTTTGACTTACCTACATATTTTATAGTGTTTTCTCCTCTCCTATTTTTACCTGGGCATCCTTTACCTGGTTTCCTTGTTAAATTTAATCATTTTAATTAAAGGGTCACAAATTTCTTTCAGAAGACTGAAATAAAGAACAATAAAAATTCCAGCTTTTCTCAGTCATCTTTTTTTTTTTTTCTACATTAAATAATTGGTTTCACTTTCTTTTGCTTTTCACATGTTCCTACTGTATATATAGTACCTTTTCTTGTTGTCTTCTAGGTGACTTGCTTGCTGCAAGTTATTCTGTGCCTCAGCACAACTTCTAAATCCTTGTGTTATTTCTTCATGTTACCTTTTGAAACAGTCTGATCTCTGAGAACTGAATATTTTGCAAATTTTTGCCTACACTGCATAATACCAGAAAACCACCTTGTCACAGAGTTTTCCCTCACAGCATGTTCCATGCAGTCTGCTTGGATGCACAAAGACTTGTGATCACAGGAACACCCCATGTGGGAACCTGCCCTACCAGACCACACAAATTCACTGCAAAAAAAAAATATTTTTTTTTCAACTAATTTAAAAATCTGGTGCAAAACTCTGTTGTTTTTTTTGTTTGTTGTTTTTTTTGCTTGGTTTTTTTCCCCCTCACTATGCCCACTTGTGCAATTGCCAAATCTTTTGTAAGTCAAAAAAACATGATGAGCCAAAGCCACGAGGAAGGCACTGAATGAGCTATCATTTGCTGCTTTCGCATACCATTCTTTATTCCAATAATACAATTTAAAATTATAGTGGTGAACATGCATAAATGTCAAGCATAATAGCATTTAGTGGAGAAATAAAACAGAAACTGGCAATCTAACTGTTAGGCTGTGCATTGGAGTCCTGTCCTACCTTTTTCTATTCAGCTTATACAGCTGTTGCGAGCGGCTGCCTGTCAATACGGCCGTGTATTATCGTCAACCTATTTGTCCTTTCGACCAAACCAACAGCAATTCAGGCTGATTGCTATGCAGGAAGAGTAATTTGGGCCCTGCTCTCCCAGACACTTTCGTGGCAGCTGCATTTCCACAGCTTCCTGCAGCACACCTGCAGAAGGACTGCAGTCCGATGGCTGCAGTGCTACAAAACACCATAATTTGACCATATTTATGGCTGAAGTGGAACAACTTAATTACAAGGGAACTGGAATTGGCCATTCACGGATAGTTGGGATGTTACCTGATAGAAAAAAGTGAGCGCTGCTGCTTCAAATGCAAAGCAGCCATTCTGACTGCTCATTGTGGTGGTGGTTTTTACTGTATCACACCCACGCACTGCAACCAAAAAAACCCAGCCTGAAGCAGAAACAGAAATTCGAAACTCTCTCCAAGCATCCACGTGCTTCACTGCACCTGCACATACCCATTAGAGCCAGTCGGAAAGGCTTTGATTGCAAGGGAAAATCCTGTGCTTGTCTGCAATTTCCCACCCTTTGGTATCAGAGCAATAGCACCCAGCAGTGCTGTGAATCAGAGCCTCATTTACCACCCACCGCTTAATGTGAGCTCTTGCCTGGGATTGCTTTCAAGGGTAGGTATTTGCTTTTAAACTGGGCTCTCAAACAAGCTGGTGTGGTCAGACAAGGGCACTGGCATATTGCAAGGGAAAGGGCATCTTCTACCTTTAAAACTGCTCCTGGCTTCCATCAGCTTTGAAAAATAGTAAGAAAAATTACCCACATGACCTACACCTTCATTCACAAGCAAGGAGATGGGAGTCTGTTCATTGAGAAGTCCGGAGCAGCAGCATGAAGAGGTAAAAGAGGGTTCCCAGAGATTACAAAAATTCACGGGGTTCACAGGAATAACTCACTGACTGATAACTCAGCACTATGAAATAAAATGCTTTGTTTTCAATAAACATCCTTGCCCTACACAAAATGAAAGATGAACCTGAAAATGGCTCAAAGGAAGAGTTTGTAAAACCCGTGAACACCAAAAATCCACTAATCCACACTGCAAGAAACAACCTGACTTCAGTGATCTTTACCTTGTTTGTCCAATTCATGTATCACTATATTTTTAAGACTACTACAGCTTCATGAGGCTTTATTCTGACCAGTGATAAATCCTTAAATCCAGTAGAGGTACAGGAAGAAACAGTTCAAGGACTAAATAACTAAGTTTGATTTTCCGAGCAAAACAGTCCTAGGTAACAAACTAAAAAAAAAAAAAAAAAAAAAAAAAAGAGGACCTGTAATTATTTTATGTGGTGCACATATAATAGACTTTGAGGCAATTATTAAAGAAAATTCAAATGGCCAGAGTTCATTTCCTGTGCAAAGCTCCCTCTCCCCTGAGATTCCAGACAAATGGGCTACACAGCCTTGAGCACAAACCTCAATAACTTCATCTTTGGGGATTTCAACCCATTTGATCAGTTTAATAGAAAAAATGATGTGACACCTGTTTGTAATCACAGGGGTTTCCTTACGTAAGTCACTCTCTGCCGTATGAGAGGTGTGACCCCACACACCGTTCCAGTTTGTGTCACACTGGGGTGGCTACGACTTATCAAGGGCCCCGTCATTTCAGAGACTTTGCATCTTTGACTCTCAACATATCGCCCGGAATTAAATAATAAAATACTCAGCACTTCTCAGGAGAAATCCTCTGATGTGAAAACACATTTCATACACTTTTTGCTCCCCTCTTTCTCTCCAGTGCCCGAAACCTGGGCAGAGATCTGAGAGAGCAGCTGGAGCCCAGCTTAGTACCAGAACTGAGTATTTGCAATGCTAATCCATTGGATTCTACATCCTGTGCACCCTCTCCAATTGTTACTGGCTTCTGGAAGGAGGCTAGAGAAAAGGTTGGTTTGGGCATGGCAGAATGAAATCTATTTAGTAACAAGGGCTTTTTTGAGACAGAAACTACTCCAGAAATGGCACTTCTATAGCAGCTATCCCAGATAACTCCCCATGTGCACAGTCTTATACACATAAATATACAAAATGTGTCTCAAGGTGAGGTTCTCAAACTCACTTTCAAAGTAAGCAGGACCACCTAATCCTATAATAAGCAGAAAAAGAACTCGCTGATTTCTTCTTTTTTTTTGTCTTTTTTTTAAACCCATAAACAAAATTTTGACTATGCCCTATGGTCCAGAAAAAGCCAGTGCCACAATATCCTGGGCCCACATTTAAACAAAATTAGACATACCAGCTACTGTGTGGCACGAAAAACTTGGAGCTCCGGCATTGGAATGACAAGCATGTGTATGCCGTGCCAGATGCCTGGCAGATTCCCACTATTCTCATATGTGGATGAGCAGCTTGAGCTCAACCTATCTGAAAAGCAAAATCTAGGAAAGACAGCAGAGAAACCCACTGCTATGAGGAGACCACTGAGAGCCAGGAACAGAACTCAAGCCACGGGCCATTACTATCCTTCTCTTTGATGCCATCATGCCTATCCAGATTACACCATGTTGTGGTTTAACCCCAGCTGGCATCAAGTACCTTGCAGCCACTCACTCACTTTTCCCCCAGACCTGGTGGGATGTGGAGGAAGAATCAGAAAAAAAACCTCGTGGGTTGAGAAAAGAACAGTTTCATAATTGACATGAAGTACCACCCCCCCCCCCAAAAAAAAAACCCCAAAACAAAACCCCCAAAACAAAACCAACCTACCAAACAAACAAACAAAACAAAACAAAAAACCCCAAACAATAATAAGAAGAGAAATAAGCCCCAAAAGAAACAAGTGATGCACAATGCTATTTCTCACCACCTGCTGACTGACACCAAACCCATCCCTCAACCAGAATCAGCCCCTCCTCTGGGTAACTCACCCAGTTTCTATACTGGGCATGACATTCTATGGTGTGGAATATCCCTCTGGCCAGTTTGGGGTTGCTGTCCTGGCCATGCTCCTCCCTCCCAGCTTTTTGTGCATTTCCTCCCTGGCAGAGCCTGGGAAACTGAGAAGTCCTTGGCTTAGAGTAAGCACTACTTGGCAACCCAAAACACCAGGGCATTACTAACATTAATCCCATACTGAATCCTAAACACAGCACTGCACCAGCCACTGAGAAAAAAATGAACTCCATCACAGCTGAAACCAGGACACGCTGACAGGAGCTTTCTTGTGTATCATATTCGTGTAAGGCTGTCTGCACTTCGTAGATGACAGGAAACTAAACTACTTCTGCCATTTCTTTATTTCATTTTCCAGCAATTTTCCACCAGTGTATGTGGGAATTTAAAAGAGTGACAAACTCATTTTGCGTTTGTGCTGCAAATCTGATCTGCTGGGGCTTTGCTCACACACCACTGCTGTCTAAAGAGATTTGGCAGAGACCCAAATCCAGCTGGCGCTGGATGGAGCTCGGGTGAGTGATGTACTTTTCAACTGACCTGACAAACTGGCAATCTTGGCTACATTTTGTCTAATTTGCAAGAAGTCCTGTACAGAGTTTAGAGGAATTGTAAATTCTGCCTTTCTGGAGTCTTTGTCTCTACAGGTACCTGATTTCGCATTTGGATTCTTCTTCATGAAATGTCTTGTTTTTCTAATCCAAAAGACACTATGGTTACAAACTATAATTGTAATGGGGAAAAACAATTTGAGACCGGATTCCAAAATAGAGTACAGGACAGACAATTGTATATATAACAAGCACTTTTCTTTCATTGTGTATTTCCCTCTTTGAACAGTGAGTTTCACAAGGACAGGGCTTTTCTTTTTCTCAGCACACTTTTAGAAAGCATGAATAATATGGATCAATATTCTTAGAGTTTATCTCTAAATATTTCTACACTTCATATTATTTTTTTTGCCTGCTACAGATAGACAATTTTCTATCTGCTTTTTACAGCTCTTTCATCCTTCCTTTTGCCTACTGACTTGGTCCCCACCTTCATCTTTATCCTGTCTATATTTCTTTATTGCTTTAATTCTTTATATGTAACCTTTAAATCTTATCTCTTTATATTTCTTAGCAGCAGAAGTGGTAGAAGCTTATTCAGGAGTTTCAACAGAACTATCTGGAAATTTTTAAACATTTTTTTTAAATGAGAAAATTCTAATACACTGTCACCCTGCACTTCATATATTGACATACAGCCTCCAGTGACATTTGCTCAAGGAAAGGCTTAGGAATAAACGTCTGGCTTAAGAACAATAAAAGCCCAGTGGCAAGGGCAATTCTCCAGATTGCACTTTGTCTCCCAGTAGCTACATTTCCGTGGTAAAACTTAACTGCCCAGCCTGATGGGATGAGCCAGACATGCTCAAACAAGAGAGGTTTCCATTATATTACACAAGGCAACTCCTGGTCTTTGAGACAGAAAACCACACAACTGTAAGATGAGCTCAACATGATGCACCCTCAGGGAGGTTTCAGCTTGTACCTTCTCATGGGTGATGCAAAGAACATCCAGCATTTCGTATGACCTGTGAGCTGTGGGTCCCTGTGGACAGGCCTTTGGGTTGATTGTAACACACAGGTCGTGATCTAGTAAGTCCTATAATATAATGGTATTGCTTGGCTCTGATTCTCTGGTATTTGACTGCCTTACCATTTGCAACGTTTATTCTCTCCAAAATGGAAGGAACTGATATTTACTCTTTGAAGGGTGGAAAACAAGGAACTGAGAAACTAAGTGCATTGACCAACTGTCTGTAAAAACACTGAGATTGAGCACAAGGACCAGTGTGCTCACAACAGATTTAACTAGCAGTTGTCCAGCCTGCAGGAGAACCTCTATCCATTTGTACAAAGGAGAGGAATTTGAGCCGTAAGCCCCTTCTTGTAGGAAGGAGACCTGAGCAGATTATTCCTTCAAGGCTTGGCTCTTGTTCCCTCCCTCTGCCCATCTCAGTGATGCCCTTCCAACAGGCACTCTGGAAAGGCCTATAATGTGCACAATTATTGGAAAGGAAGCAGAAATTTTGGAGAAGAAAAGACATGCAGAAAAAGTGAGTAATGACTTCGTGTAGCTTTGATTTATTGACTAGTTGAAGTTATGTATGTATGGCTATTTAATGCCAGTGGCTGGCTGAGCAAATTTGTTATCTAACTCTGCTTAATGCTGCTAAATGGTCTTTATGTTGCTGCAGGCTCAATTAAGTGGTGGGTGGAGTATGGGTTTTAATACAGATGGAAGCTTTTTTGATTTTTAAGAAGCAATTTTTTTTTTTTTTTAAACTACCTCAGTACTGAGTACAAAAAACTTCAGAACACACTGAAATCTTCCTGTCATGGTCTTTTTTGTTAATAGTAATTTTATTTTCTTATACTATTCACGAATATTCCATTCAAAGCCCTAGCCAGGCATACTTTAAAAAAAAAAAAAAGGTGTTTTTAATGCATTTATGTCATCAGAGCCTTTCACATTTATATTTAGTTGGTTCCTTTCAAGACTTGCACTGAGCTGATTTGATGGGGGAGTATCAGGCGAGCCAGCAGACACAGCTTGGGATGGGTCCTAGGGCATGTTCAGTACTAGAGAGGTGATGAGCTTGATGAGTTGACAGCCCTCTTTGATTTCCAATTTTCATATTTCTATTTAAGTCTGTGACTCCAACTTGCAGTATTTCCACAATGACCCATGTCCCCATGACATTTAAGGGACGGTCACTCTGACTGCAGGTGCTTTGTGATTTATGTCTGAACAAATGGAGCTATTCAATTTATTCTGCATCCAAGACTTCATTACATAAATCCTGAGCTAATCTCCTCTTTGTCAGAAATTAGACCCTGAACTACATGTCTGGAGAACATTTGCCTTTGCAGCAGTGGAAACCAGCTACTTGGAAGAATTTTTTTAGCTGCTAAGGTACGTGGAAGATCCTAGGAAACAGGTCAAGGAACCTTTCTCCCTCACAAAAGCGGGACAAATACGTCTGATGCAGTGTTCTGCACGTGATGACCACTGGTCACCCTCTTCTCGGGAACATCACTAGCTGACTCACAGTAGCCATAAGGGAGGCTCATGGTAGATAGATAAAATTGGGCTTTATTCCTCAGAAACATCACCTTTTTGTAATCCAGTGACTTCTCTCATCACAACCCCAATGATGAGATCATACTGTTAAAGTAAAAAGGTCTCTAAAATCCAGCTGCATCTCCTCGCTGCAGCCCTCAGGACAGGATAATGCTTTGTCTCTCCCAAGGGAAAACAAAAGCAAAGGGACTGTCACCATCTTCCCCACGGCTGGCCAGTGGTGGACAGCAGGAATGACCACGACGTGCACACTGGAGGCACACTAGCAAGATGAGAGAATACCAGTTTCTCCATGAGATTAATCTCTTCACGAGCATCTCTGGACTGGCTCCACACCAGTCCTCATTACTGGGCTTTGCTTCAGTGGGTCTCAGTCCCATGTGTGGCTCCCAACTGGCTAAGTGAGCACCAAAATATCATAAAAAGATTTGAGAAAATACTGCTCCTTTTTATACTGTGACACTTCATTTATTATTATGTATCATTTAGCATTATGTATTTGCCATGAGTAAATCCCGTGGCAATCACTTTGCTACTGTAGACATTTCCTATTACCTGCTGTAGACATTTTCTATTACCTGTTTCTCAGTGTAAGCCACTCTTAACAGCACAAAAGTGTCAAGGAATTTGAGTTCTGACCCATAGGAGGCTTCTTGGAAAGCACTGAAGTGGTTAATTTATACAGCTCCAGTAAGAATCAAAGTGCTTTACAACAAGAACATCATATAAACTCTCCTCAATGCAGGTATTTAATTGAGTCTTGCAAATTGTACTTGCCCGCTCAGCGGGGACGAGTAATTATTTTTGATGGATGAGTAAAATGTCATTAGTATTTCTATTCGGCTAAAGCTGGAAGATTAGTCTTTGTGGCTGAGCTGGTAAATTTCCATGATAGTTTTGCAAGTTGGAATGAATGAATGGATGTAGCTGCAGCTTCAAAAGGAGACACAAAATCTGTCCTGATAGGTACAGCCTCGACCCTCACTCAAACACAGAGCCTCTTCCACAGGTAGCAGGAGTGAATCCTACACAACCTCAAGGTCTTGCTTGGTCTCTGCTGCTTAATAAGGAACAGTCATTATCTGAAATGCTACACAAGCATCTAATAGCTGAGTAACATACCATGAATACATATACCAGAACAGTATTTGATGTGTAATACCTAAAACTCCTGTTTACCTCAATCTCATACAAGGCTTGCTCTCATGAATCACATCTCCTCAAGCTGAGCGATATCTTGAAATTCTTCTCAAATATTTGCTGCTCTGCTTCCTGAATTCAATGTTAAAGGCTCCAGACACCCAATACTCAGCTGAATCCCTGCACACAGTGGGTGTGGGATACAGCTGGGCCGCATCTCACAGAGTCTCTGCAGGGTGATGAAGGACACAAACCTTTCCCCAGAACAGGCAGGAGAGGTCATTGGAAAGGAGCTATTTGCAGGAGAAAGACTTGAAAATTGCATTAGTCTTCACTCCCTAAGAAAAAGATTTTTCAAAGAAACCTTTGGCTTGAGAAATTGTAATAAGCACCAGTTCTTAGGATTACACAGAGACTTGAAAGGGAAGAGGTGTCACAGCAGGGACAGCACAAAATAGATGGGAGAACTGACTTTAGGTGTCTGAATTTGATCACAGTGGATGTACGTGCCCTCGCTGAGACACATCCTCCTTGCAGCATCCCACCACGCAGAAGTCTGCCTTGAGCTTCCAACATTCCCACCAGCGCCCACCTGGATGGAAAAAAAGCTTTAAATAAACTACACAGTCACATCTGTGCCCTGTGCATTGGAGGTCACACTGCAACCCTTGGCTAAAGCAAAGCTGTACACTGGAAAGGGGTGTTTGCACTGCAGGGTGAGATGAGGGAGTCAACATCTTTCCGCTCACACTGACTCTCTCAGCCCTCCTGCTGATAAACCCACACCAGCAGTTCCATGTGCCTTCTGTAAGGACTCGCTGTGTCCTCTGATGGTGGAAGGTCAGATGGCTGCACTGGCAGAAAGCTCTTGCTGATTTTTTAGCCGTATTTTATTCTGGAGGGCTCTTCAGGAGACTTTTGTTATATAGTCCTTATAGCCCTTGTGTGCTCTAAGATGCTTTTCACGCAATCCATGTTTTTCTGTTCTTCTTTGTTAATAAGGACTCAGGAAATCACTGCCAGCTTTCTCATACCCTTATTAACAAGTGGATGTTGTGACATTGTTTCATTACTAAATAAACCCGCAGTCAGAAAGTATCTGGAGACATGGAAGGACAAAATATTGTGCAAGACATTTATCAGGTGCACTGAAAAATGGCAAGAAAATCTGCCTAGCAAAAAGCCTGATCAGTATATGACACAAAAATGCAGATACCAACTAGATTTTTTAAACTGTTTCCACTGACATTTATAGATACAGTAGAATGTATGTGAGAAACAATTCTTCAGAAAGTATTTAAAACATAAATTGTAAAACACTTCCTTTGGAGAGAATATTCACAGCAATTTTTAGCAGCTCCAACTTCTGTCTACAGTAAAATCAAAATCAAATCAAATCAAATCAAATCAAATAAGCATCCCCTGGCCACTAATAACGTGCTCTTTTCCCTTTCTGTAGCTTTATTTAATTGTGATTAATACCAACTGCAACACTATCCTACTAACTTAAAAAGAAGCAGGCTCAGGTGCTTACATATCAGTGTCCTGACACATAAAGCACAATATGGGGCACTAATGCTCAAAGGACTAAATGAACCTTTCATTTGAAGCCAAAATGAATTTTTTTTCATGTGTTGCTGTAGAGTGATACTCTGCTACTCCCAAAGCACAGGGGTGCAAGCCCAGAAACAGGCACAGGACCACAAAATTTTTTTGGTCTGGTATCACATGGGACAAAAATGTTTCTTCTGACTTTCAAAGAGCATCAGGCACCTGAATGCCCTCTGTGCTCCTGGAAAAACCTCCCCTAAAGTATTTTTAAATCAGAGCAAGGCATTCTTATGAGGAGCTGCTGAGGGAGCTGGGGGTGTTCAGCCTGGAGAAAAGGAGGCTCAGGAGGAATCTTATCACTCTCTACAACCACCTGAAAGGAGGTTGTAGCCAGGTGGGGTTCAGTCTCTTCTCCTGCGTAAAAAGCAACGGGGCAAATGGAAATGGCTTCAAGTTGTGCCAAGGAAGGTTTAGATTGGATAATAGGCAAAATTTCTTCACCAAAAGAGACGTCAAGGACTTGAACAGTCTGCCCAGGGAAGTGGTTGAGTCACCATTCCTGGAGGTATTTAAAAGATATGTAGATGTCACTCAGGGACGTGGTTTAGTGGTGGATTTGGCTGGGTTAGCAGTTGGACTTGATGATCTCAGAGGTCTTTCCTAACCTAAATGATTCTGTGATTCTGCAGGAA
This sequence comes from Myiotriccus ornatus, assembly GCA_036023395.1. Lineage (NCBI taxonomy): Eukaryota > Metazoa > Chordata > Aves > Passeriformes > Tyrannidae > Myiotriccus > Myiotriccus ornatus. The sequence continues at coordinate 6,544,215 of JAYRBT010000082.1, read as the reverse complement.
TACAGAATTTATTAACTGTAAGATTTAGTGAGCGACAGTGTTTATGTAATTTCCGTGAAATATATAGAAAAGGTGACACAGATATCCCCTGAAGTAACTGAGTTACTGTTAAAAGAAGGAGAGTTTTCTTGGTTCCTTCTTACCGTGAAATGACTCTGTGTTCTCATCACATCACAGATACAACCTAAACAAGTGAGAACAGTCCCAGGCTTTGAAAGCATATGCACTCTCCCACCTTCACTGTATTTCCTAAAGCCACTAACTTTCATATTCCTTTCACCTTGTGAATTTTTCAACCACTCACACATCTTTATTTTGACTTATCAAGGTAAAAACTCATTCAGCTATACCTGACCTAAGGAATTTATCATCTGGAGGAAGGTTGCAATTCAAGACATTCTCAGAACATAAAAACACAGCAATATTTTATCTGACACTCTTCCCAGCAATCTATGCAAATATATACATTGCTCTTTGGGTATTTTTTTTTTTTAATTTTATTGCAACCAGGCACAGGAAACTATCACAGCAGCATCAATGGTATGAAGAGATACAATCTAATAAATGTGCTGGATCAAAATTGTTCTGACAAGATTCAGTGTAATAAATATAAGATGAAAACAACACCTTGTTAATCACCAAAACACATTCCCTTACAGACACAAAGGCTTAGACTGGCTTATGGGCAGCATAAGCCCAGCAGGATTTGACAAAGCATTGAGAAAAGAGATCATTAGTTTTTCAAAACCATAAATCTCACATATCCAATTTTTAAACCACTGACAAATTATCTCCACAGAGTGACTAAATTTTTCAGATAGTATAATCTCCCAAGGTCTAGTGGCAAAACTGCAAGAATCATAAGAAGAACCCCAAAATGCCAGTTTATTTTATGATTTATTATTTAACTTGCAACAAAATTATTATCTTCCTGAACAAAATGACTGCATCTCTGGTCACGCTGCCAGGAAGAAAATGAATGCTATCAACTACTAAATCAAACCAACATGTCAGAGGCTGTGTGGAGGGGGAATTTAACATGGCATGTGAGGGACACCCACTTCAGTGGCGCTAGGATTAATGGCAATAACCAGCTCTAATTACAAGAAAGAGAGAAGAGCCAACATGCCACAGAGAGTATGTGGGATAGGAAGGGAATGATACTGATATTTGCTCAAGTGGCTGTCAAGTATCTTGAGACTAAACCCTCATGGGTGAGGGAATGATGAAATGTCCCACAAGAGCCCGGTGTAAACACACGTAAAGTGATGCACAAGAGGAAACAGTCCCAAAGTTTACATAGAGAGTGACGGGTTTTGAGCAATTAGCACCCAGGGAGGAGAGCCTGGGTTAAAATAAACAAATCTATGAAAATGTCAGCTGGTGATCAGGATCAGTCAAGGACACAAATCAAATGCTGAGAACCATTAGAAAAGAAATAGGGAACAAACCAGAAATAAGGTACAGGATAACACATGGCCTATATATGGAGGTGTGGAATGCAGAGGATGAGCAGGGAATGCTTTTTTATTTTATCTTCTAAAATAACAACTATGCAACATCACATATAACGCCCTAAAAGCTTACATGTATTTAAAAGGTAATGGACAAATTCATTGAAGAAAAATTCATTTAGGACTACAACGTGGATGGAGACTTGGCTTATGAAACTGCTAGAGGCTACAAAGACGTTCTTGAAAATAGCTAAGAGCATGTTCCTGAAATCTGAAAATCTCGGAATTCCAAGATATTAATACCTAAGCAACCAAACCATAAAAGTTTATTTTGTTTTTACTGTATTCTTTTTTAGAATTTACTAGTTAATCAGCCACTGAACATGAAAAACGCTGGGATCATAATTTGCAGAAGATCTAGATACAGAAACGTGTTTTGTACTCAACGGCAAAGACAAATACACAGGAGACAAAGCTGATGTGCAAACAGCTTGAGAATAGATGAAAGGACCAAGTTAATTGGATAAATTTATTTTAATTGCTCATTGATCCAGCCCTAGCAATACCACAGTACAGCATTCTCATTTACTGTGGAAACTCAAGCATTCTGATGTACTGTCTTGATCATCAAGGGAATAAGTTGCTGGTTAGGCTGCTTTATTCCTTCAGGGGGAAAAAAAAGTTTTCTAGCTAAATTCTAATGGGTTTAGCTCTTTTCACACTTTATAGTAGAGGTTTTGGATTGTCACAGAAATATATAATCCGGAAGAACTCCATCAAAGTGATCAAAATGTATGACATAGCAGCGTGCCTCTTAAAATGTCAGTTTGCTCTGTTAAATCGTGCTTAACCTGTAATAACCTTTTTTCTCAGCAGAAAGCTTTAAGAGTTGTTCATGTTTTGCATTATAACCTTGCTAAATGTCACCAGACTTAGAAATTCAAGAATATCAAGCTACCAGCAGCACCCTCTCTTATTTAACATAGAAATACAGAATGTTTTGGATTGGAAAGGACCTTAAAAATCATCCAGTTCTAACCCTCCTGCAATGGGCAGGGACACCTTCCACTAGACCAGGTTGCTCAGAGACCCATCCAGCCTGGCCTTGAACACTTGCAGGGATGGGCCAGACATAACTTTCCTTGGCAATCTTTGCCAGGGCCTCACCACCCTCATGATAAATAATGTCTTCCTAATATCTAACCTATATCTAACATCTTTCAGTTTAAATCCATTATCTTTTGTTCCATCAATACATGCCTTTGTCAAAAGGCCCTTTCCAGCTCACTTGTAGCCCTTTCAGGTACTGGAAGGTGCTCTAAGGTCTCCCCAGAGCCTTTTCTTCTCCAGGCTGAACAACCCCAACTCTCAGCCTGTTTTCACAGCAGAGGTGCTCCAGCCCTTTGAGCATCTTTCTGGCCTCCTCTGCACTTGGTCCAACAAGACCACGTCCTTCTTATGCTGGGGACACTCACGAGAGCAGAGCAGAAGTGAAGAATCCCCTCCCTTGACCTGTTGGTCATGGTGCTTTTGATGCAGCCCAGGACACGTTTGGCTTTCTGGGCTGTGAGCACATGTTGCTGGGTTATGTTGAGCTTCTAATCAACCAAGAACCCCCAGTCCTTCTCCTCAGAGCTGCTCTCAATCCACTGCTCACCCAGCCTGTATTTGTGCCTACTTTCATTTAAGGATCTTGCTAGATAGTGACTCACCAGAAAAACTCTTTGCCTGCTACAGAAGAGCTATAGATCTTCTCCTAGAATTGGCTGAACGGATGACAACTCTCACTCCCTGATTTTGTTTCAATAGAACACGTGGGGAAAACATTTTCTGTTTAGCTCTTTCTCTGATAGCCAAGCAGTAAAATGGGACCTTTTCCAGAAAAGGAGTCAAAACAGCTACCCCCAAAGCTTTCTCTGACTCACTCTCCTTTTTCATGTGTTCCTCAACTCAAGATATAATACAGTGAAATATCCTCCTTTTAGTTAAAAGCTGAGATAGCTCTAGAATAATGATCATCTCTGCAAGCAAATGTTTCAGGAGGTAATTCTGCAGCAGGGACAGTTCGTTACTTGATGATAGAGGATGGTGTCGAGCAATGTAGGATCAATCACTTGTATCATTTAAAGAACCAGAATTCTTCCAAAATGGATATTTTTAAACTCATGTTTCGTTAGTCAGCCACTCCTCTGCAGGTGTACAGGAATGCCTTATTGGCACTTAACCCAAAGGAGAGAAACAGCAGCACTTCTCTGTTTGTGAGAAACATTCACGACAGCTATGGATGATGTGCCCTGTGACTGACTCCTTGGGACTTTATCAGTAACACATAGATAGGTCTTGTTTCTGCATCTCTCTTCTCTGTCACCACAAAATTCCTCTGAAGCACACACAAAAAAATCCTCCTTTTTTGTGTTCTTAGCACATAGCCTGTACTTTCCACAGCAATAAAATCTACAGAAAGACACTGCTGAAGAATGCCCAGGAGAATTTCCAGTCCCTTACAGCACAGTTTCCCAACTACCACTGACAGATGTTTGTCTTCTCCATTCTGAATTGTTCTCTTCACAAAGAGTACTCCATATTCTTTCCTAAAGCTATGTATAATTATAAAGTTTCTCCTAAAATCAAATCCACATATTATTGTTGCAAATTAAGATTTCCCAGTAGAAACTTTTATTACCAAAAAAAATTCTTTGCGTAACTGAGACACTTAAAATGGTTTCTCTCAGTTTTCTCTTTTTTTATTTTCAGCTAAACAAATACAATTTTTCAAACTCCTGTCATGTTTCTCAACCCTTCTGAGTCCATCTGGACTCCTTCCAGTTTCCCTTATTTCCCTCCAAGCATTAGGCCCAGCATTCAATTTCAGACTTCTCTGGTACCAAACAGAACTGAGTAATTACTTCCCATAACTTAAATACAACATATCCATCAATGTACAATGAGCACAACCACTTCTGCAATTCCACACATTTTGAATCTATATATAACTTGTCACAAACTATATACAAAAGGCCACAAACTCTCTTTTCTGTAGGGAGCTGTCTAGCCAGTTATTCCCCATTTTTTCCTGGTGTCTTACGACTTTCCTTCCTAATTACAATACTCAGCATTTGTTTTCCTTGACTTTTATCTTATTGATTTCACACTGCCATTCGCATTTATCACAGTCATCTGAAATTCTACACCTGTCCTCTTTGAGAGTTCTTGCAATTACCAATTTCACAAATTTTAATTGTACACTTTATTCCATTATCCAAAATGCTTACAGGACAAATATGCAGACATAGCACACACTCTCTCCTCCTCATATTAAAATATCAGCCTTTCAAAAACAAGTGCAAGCATGTGGAAATCTTTAGAAAGATATAATCATGGTAAGTAAGACCTTTCAACTGAAGCACAAAATAAATTCCCCAGTTCAGAATTTGACCAATTCAAAGCTACTTTTTCCCAGTACCTTCTTTCAGGAATAGTTGTAAAAGAAAGAGCTGATCCCCTTTGTAGGGGTCCTGCACTGTTCTTTACATGCTGACACACCACTCCCAAGGGAAACAGGCAATTAAACAGGGCATTGCAAAGTCATAAGTTCCAGATAGACAAGTTGGAGTCCTGTTCTGCTTGTCAGCCAAACACCTGCATCAATGCAGGTGAAAACGAATTACCCAGCACAAGAAAATTGCCCATACAGGCTGAATTATAAGCTTGTGTCTAAATTACTCAAATAAATCTGCTTAAAGAAGTGGTAGCCTGTTACTAATGTGCCTACTTCATTATTTAACACAGGAGTTTAACTCCTCACTCTTCCCACAGGTACTGTCAGCTATCCTTTAAGAAAAATCGCCAAGCACAATTTACATTTACTTTCCAGATTAGTTTAGAAACAGTGGGCTTTCACTTCAAAGAAAAGTTCAGAAAACATGCCATGGCTTCGCAAAACATTAATCTTCCACTTAAAAATATTATATGCAAAACATCAATCTTCTATTTAAAAATATGATCATCAGATGAATGTTCTGAACATTTCTTCTGATTCGCTGAGCAGGCTCAAATTCTCCCCGTCAGGTTCAGAACACCATTTCAGGCATGAAGTGAACACAGTCTACCCATTTAAGGCCCTCCTATGCAGCTGCAGTCCCACAGCATCTGGCAGACTCATGCAGTATTTATCCTCACCACATGCCCAGGAGGTCAGGAATGTACATCCTAACTCTACCCATGAGTCCCCTACATGCGTTTTTGGGTGAACCGTGGCTCAAACACAACATACTTGTTTTGGCAACCAGGCCTCTCACCACCATGACACGCAGCAGCAACATTGGATCCATGGCTCCCACTCATTGTAGATTTCTCCTGCGCTCATTGGTTTATTTGTCAACACAGTCTGTGTGCTCTCAGCTGTTATTTCCTGCACTCTGGATTAGGATCACTGGAAAAAGTGTGTCAGGATACTGCTAACACAGCAGAAGTTTTTAGGAGTTAACTCAAGAAGCTGCAAAACTCAGCCCCCATTCCCTATGTAGTAAAAGAGAATATTTCAAAACATGTCCATCAGTTAAAAAGCCAGTTCAAATCATTAGCTTTTATTTAATATTATTTTCCACATTGAACATTTCACCTTGTACAGTTATGTCTCAGGAAACCAAACACAATGTCAATGTACGACTCCAAACACTGCAGCACCACTAGTATGTAGTGAGGTAAGTGTAACAAGTAACTTCTGCAGTTATCATTTTTCCTAATGGAGAAAATGCTCCCCAGAATCAGGCTTGGCCTAAAGAACCTGCAACATTAGCAAGTCACCTGCTGTACTGCATCCTTTTGGTCAAACTCCATGGCATTAACCAGCTTCACATTTCTACCCCTTACAATGTTCATTATAAATCATTTCATCCAAGGGTACTGCTTGCCCAGAAATATGCCTGTCTACGGCAGAGCTGAAGCAAGAGGGTTAGCAGAGGTGTGAATAAGCTGGAGTAACCACCTTGCAAAAGAACCCAAACAAAAAACCAAACAAAACCAGAATCACATAGGAAGAAAACATTCCACGTCAGCATAAGGCAGAAGGGGCAAATCCAGTCCTGCTGTAACCTGTGCTGCAGTGATTTCCTCAGAGATCTGCCTCCAACACATCATGAAATGCAAAATTCAGCAAAGCAATAGCAGTGCCCATAGACCCATCTGAGCACAGATCAATGAAACACTCATCACACTCAGGCCTGCACAGGAAAACTCCAGCCTGCTCCTCTCCTTCCCTGCCCTCACAAGACTTCAGAACTTCTCTGCTCAGCACCATTCCTGCTGAATTCCCTCCTCCCAGGAAAGAGAGCTCTGCTTACAACACCACCCGCCCCCTTGAGCAAAACACGAAGGTTTCCAGTCACACAGGAAAGTTTTTTGCCTTCTCCTGACGGACACTGGGGCATCTTCATCCAGAATTACAGGTTGCTCTCAGCCACACCTGGTGTGTCTCTAAGGGATGCTCCCATCCCTGCTCCTTCACAGGTAGGAAGAGCTTGTGAGCTGGTTGGAGCCTAGGTCTGTTGGATTTAAATACTGCCAGCTGTCATAGCTCTCTCAGGGCACTGAGTGCCCCCCCAGCCCGCCTACCTGTTTCACTGGAGCTGCCTCCTCTACAAAGAAGTCTTCCATGGCTGCAGCCGCTCACGTCTGTGCAAGGAACCGGGGCGAGGGGCGGGGATGGGGGTGGAGGGGAATCCTGGAAACTGGCACAACCTAGATACACAGACTGGCAGAGCTACCAATGCTTAAAAAAAAAAAAAAAATCTTAATTAATTACACGGAATCCAGCAAAATTCTGAACAACTGAGCTGGCTCTTGGGTTGGTGTGGGTTTTTTTTAAGAGCTCGTTACTCTGATGAGGCAGAAGGTACTTTCAAAGGCTCTTTACTCTCTGCAGAGAACTAAGCAAGGATGGCAGCCATCCTTTGAAGAAGGCACAACACCAGCAGCTATCAGTGTGCCTTGGCATGAAGCTAAAACAAGACCAGAAGGTGCTTTTTCACCAGTAGTGCTACCTAAAAAGGGGCAGTTACTTAACCATTTTGCTGCTACAGTGGGGTTTAGAAGATATATTGGAAGTGCAAATGTCCCTTTGGGGCAATAGCAGATGGGAAAAGCGAAAAAGAGGCATCCTGCAAGGACACACAGAATGGGGACAGACTTCACAAAGGTTGATCTTGTGCCACCAATTATGGCCTCACACGGGTCAATGGCTTTGAGTGACTCCTAAGGGAAGAAATTCCTCCAGGACAACAGCTCAGGCACTGCCTTGTCTTCATCTACAAAAACACTGCAGGCTGCACCCATGTGGCTGGGATACATCTCCATGGCATTACTGGCAAAATTCCCTACTGATTCCTAGGGGTCAGCATCAGGCCTGTAGTCTCGGGATAAAACAGCTCTCCGGGGAACACCAGGTCTTGCTGTAGTAGCTGGAAGTTTTCATAATTCACAAAGGATTTATTTAAAATAATCTGAACAGCTGGAAAAAGAAGCAGAGGATTCCTGAAGTAATAAAAATCTGTTCCCAAAAGAGCACGGATTTGGAAAAAAATTATTAATTGAAAAGTAAGTGATGTGGGATGGAGATTCATATAACCGATGAAGGGGAAACGCACTTCAGATCTTCACAGAAACAAAATGAGTTGGAATCTCTTTCAGCTTTTCACATCACAGCTTTCTTTCCAGCAATCTTTTTTTTTTCTTCCCTGATGTAAGTGGAGGAAATAGACTTTGAAAGTTCAAGAAACTCGAAGGAACTCCCTAGAAAAATAAAATTACTGAGAAACTTGTTTTTGAAACTACTACAGTACAATCAGACACCAAAACTGAACCCTACTGGGTTCACTGCTAATGAAATGACCTTAAAAATCTACATTTCATTAAATGTGGCATGCAATAAAATGCCACAGGGGAAAAAATATATTATTTTATTGTTTAGTAATATCAAAAGCTGTCATTTTCTGCAACAACCTGGGGCTATAGAAAAGCATATTCCCATGAATAATTAGCGTTTGGCATTAAGAAGTATTTTATCAAGAAAGCTGCCTCAGCTCTAAGTAGCACAATTAGAAATGTTGGATAGTATTGATGGAAGTTTAGGGTGACTGTTGGTCTTATCTATAAATTCATCTTTGTAGAGTTAAAATCAGAACCTTTTCATTATTGTCAAATTTTGTTTTAATATTAATGAAACTAAAGCCCTGTGAACACTTCTGTACAAGGAAAAAGAAAGATTCAATATATCATCAAGACAATTACTTGGAACATTCTGACTTGGAAATGGCACTTTACCATGTTAATAAATAGCGCAGTTCAGGAAATCACATAAGCAAATTTTAAATTTTAAGGATACAAGCCTTCTGGAACTGCACTTGATGCTTCAAAATCTAAGCTGCTCTCTACATTTTAAAGGACAGACTTCACCACATTTTAGTATCCATAAGAATTTTTGCTGCAAAAGCAAAATCTCATGACCTTTATGGGCTTTTTCACTTGTTTGCAATTAACAGTTCCTTTCTATTTCTGGGGGCAGAAGGAAAAAGAACACAGCTTATGGTATATTACCTGCTGGTATTTCTAAAGGACTTGAGCACAGGAAATTACTAGATATCAGTTTCTCTGCAATAACTATGCACAATTTCACTTTTATGACCGGGCTGTCAGAGGTAAATGTAAGGTAAGCTGAGTTAATCAAGCCTGGGCTGATTGAATGATACCTGGAGCAAAAGGGGAACAAGCTGCCTCACAGAGCTGATGGTGGAGCAAGACAGATGTGTATCAACAATCGTGAAGCAGCTGTTCTGAAGCAAGCCCTGTAGTGCAGTAACAGGTTCACATAGCAAAGCCTTCCCAAATCACAGAGATTAATACATTCATCAACTATAAAGGATGTTTACAGTCATTTATCCAGAAATCCTGATGGTTGCAGGTCTTCTCTCAATTTGAATTCTGTTTGCATGAGGCAATTCATTAGTCTTGACTAAAAAATTTCCCAGGTTGTTGCTCATTACAAATAACTGTTGGTAAGTTTTTCGACCAGCAGTCTACGCCTACTTGTCTCATTTGGAAACCTTTTCCTACCTTCAGTTTTCTTTGCTCTGCTCGATTTCCCTCTTTTTCAAGCAGATCAAAGAAACAATAAAGCCCTGAACTTTCACTTCAAAAAACAAACATTTTAAACTCACTCAACTCAGTGAGGCATATTTTTCCTTCTCTTATGCAACATCAGAACATCTCTGGATCATCTTCATTGTGCTCTTTTTGAAACATGGACTCTTGTTACTCATGTAATTTTTAATTAATGATCCCTTCAGGGTCTGTCAAAATCTACTGTAATTCCCTTCTTCTTACTGAAGGGTCAAATACATGTGAACATTTTTGGACACACTAATCTACAGGGAGCTTGTCCTTTGCTTGATATCCCTTAATGACACAAAGATTTATTTTCCACAGGCATTACTTCCCTCACCCTAAAAATATGACCAATATTTTCTTGTTCTCATGTGAGACTTTTCTGAAATAAATGGGGTTTGTGTTCTTTCAGCTTACCAACAGATCCCAGCTGTCATATATCCATCCCATTATCTTTAGCACTGACACAAAAGTCAGTATAATATAATGCAAAAACTTGTTCTGCCATCACTTCATGTATTCATATGGGTGACTTACACAAGGTTTGAGATGGTGGATCAAGAACCAGCTCGTGCAGGACTGAGATGATTCTCCATATGCAGTTACACTATGATGCAGTCATTGACCAGATGATAGCCAAACCAGGCTGCACATGTTCAAAACACTGATATTTTTGAGATGTCATCACCTTTATATCTTCTGACCAAAGGTCTAGAAACTCAGTCTTCTAATTTATTATAACGATTACTGCTAATGATTTTTTCTTTACTTGCATCCTGACTTAGTATTTTTATATTTATAATTCTGTCCTTATTTGCATTTAAAAATCTCTTTGGACTTTTTCTCAAAAAAAGATAGCATAGAAATGAAAAACAGTAATAATTTTTTTTCTCGACTGAGTGGTCAGGTCACTTAGAGGACTGAATACACAATGAGAAGAATACACAGTGAGGGATCCTCTTGTTAAAGATAGGGTGTCTGAAACTTTCCTGAGCTTCAGTTCCTTGAAGTTCATGGCCTTCAGCAGTCATTGGACTGAAAATGACATGCAAAAAGTCACAGCAAACCTCTGACAAAGTTGTCAGCTTGTTGGTTGGCCTTTCTCTTCTGAGATTATGTCATTTCTACCTGATTTCTCTGTGAAACTATTAAGGAATCCAGCCTTGCTTGGAGAAATCTCAACCCTTAGTCAACCTCCAGAGGAACCCAACCTTAATTTTGGGAACTTAACGCCAGGAGAGTTTGACTTGGCCCCGGATTCTCTCACAAATATTCTGCACAGATCAGATGACGAGCAACACGAGTGTATCACACACTGTCACACGCATTGATGTGAATTCAGGAAATAACAGCGGTATCTTCCCAGTCACACCAAACTCAACCAGGGATACAAGGTCATGACAAGATGCTGAGAACTTGAAACACTCTTGGCTTTGTCCAAGCTACAGACAGGAAAGAACCATAATCGTTTCCAGTTGTCTTTTCAGCAATATTTATGACTTTGCTTCCTTATGTGAAGTATTTGGATGAAAGTTATAACAATTATAATCTCTGAAAATCCTCTGATTTAATGATCTTTGCATTGTAAACAGAGAGTTTGGGACAGAGGAATATTTTAAAAAATCCAAATAGCACAGCTCAGTTTTATTCCTTCTTTGATACTGTTCTTTTTTATGTTGCCACGGTATGTCTGCTCCATGTGAAAGTGAGGTTGCTATGGAAACTACTCATTATTTTTCAATAGTAGGCTAGCTACTTAATAAAAATCCTACATCTTTTTAATCCCCAGAGAGTCTTAATTTATCCCATACACAGACTTTCCTTCTTGACAGTTCCTTTAATATTCACTGCACTGCAGTGCACATTAATCTGAACATGTCTAACAAATCCACAACTTCTGAAATCAACTTTCCAGCAAAGTTTGGTTTTAAAAATAATACTTTTTTTTAGCTTGTCTTTTACCTGCTTATACTCCTGTGAAAGATTGTAGGTATGAACAGCAAAAACAAAAGCAGGCCTGTGTAAGAGTCAGACATGAAAAAAATTTAAAATTTCCTTTATCTATAATAAATGGTAAAAACTGAAGGAAGGCAAGATGGACCATGGTCAGAAGCGTTAGCCTGGAATTTGGAATTAATTCCTTCCAGTGCCACAATCTTCCCTGGCCAGCCCAGGCAATGCTCTTGTCTCTTCTTTCCTCAATTCACTCATAAAATAGGTGAAAATTGGAGCTTATTTCCCATTTGGAAATTGGAGCCCTCCTTATTTGGCAGATTAAATGCACCAATGATCATCTCAAGCACTAAAGTAACAAACCACATCAGGGCAGAGGGTGGGACACTCCATATTTTCACCATGTGTCACCCATGTCTCTGCTTAGATATCACACTGGCCCTCCTAGAGTTTTGGGGGGTTTTTTTCGAAGAAGCAAATGAAGTAACTAATTATTATGAGTCAATTAACCCTATCTTACCCAAACATTTCTATATTATTAGATTAAGTGAGGGCATGTTGTTGGTTAAAGGTCCCAATATCAGAACATCTCTTAATGCTTGAAAGAGTCTCCTCAAAAGGACTAGGATCTCTTAGACCAAATATTCATTCCCCCCGAGGATGTGACTATTCCAAAGTATTCATTTCCCTCCAAGGATCTGACTATTCCTGCATTTCCTACTACTTATTTGAGGCAGATCAGTGGCATCTCAGTGAAGCAGCTCTCATTAGAACAAGACAGAAAGCTAAAAGAGCTGCAGTAACTAATTCTCTCATACCCCCTGTATTAGGCATGTTTGAAGTACCTCCTCAGATTAATACAGAATTTAACTGCCATGACAAATTACCAAATCCATCCAATAATACACACTGAGCAACCACAGACTCTGCAGAGTTTAATGAAAGCAGAATTAGGCTAAAACAAAATTAAACTATCTCAAGTATTTCAGAGACTACAAACAGTTTCATGGTTGTTGCTGTGACTCCTTATTTTTCCCAATGACATTTTCCTCTAAACAACCTTGCACACATTTCATATGTCCTACCACATGTACACCTGATTAAAATTCAGCCACGTATGAGAAGGAAAATTTCTGCTAAAGGGAAATATTTAAAGTTAACAGGTTTAGATTTAAGTCTTCCTACATATAATCAGCTTTTCCTTATGGGATTTTTAAGAAGAATTGGCTTTCTTATTCACTGCCTATGAGTCCTTTCACTGTGCCATTTAATCTAATTTTTAACAAAGGAAGGAAAACACGGGAGGTTTTATGTAGTTCCACAAACTTTCCTACTAGCAGACTGCTTACCTGTATTACACATCAACATCAGATAACATTAATAGATCAGTAATTTGCCACACTCAATGAAAGGTTTAAAGCTTCAAATACCTTTACCACTGATTCAGGTAACAGACTGCCAACATACTTAATATTCTTCCCAACCTTTTTGTCTGGTGCATATTACCAAGCTAGAACAAGAAACTCCAGAATTTATTCTTGTTCACTGTAATTGAAACTCCTTCCTGCAAGAGTTTTTGCCTTTTTCCTGACCTCAGCTCAAGAAAAAAAAAAAAAAAATCTCCTTGACTCTTTCTGTATTGCAATTTTACTTCATTGAACTCTGTCACTTTTTTAACATTTCCTGAAAGACAAAAATGACCCACAATGATTTTCAAAGTTATATAGTCCCTTAACCTACAAAGCTCATAAATATATCCCAAATAGCTTAACTGAACCAAAGTTAGTGGTATGTTGTAGGTGGACACCCAGAGAGAACTTATAAATTTTATCCAAGCAGATTTAAATAAGAAACCTGAAACTGAGAACAGATGAATTAAATCAGGGGAGCAGGGGGGGAGTACAGCAGAGTGTTGGTAGTGTAGAGTGTTAAAGCATTGACAATGGGGCTCTGGAGCTCTTTCCTGAGCCTTATTTCTCTTAGCAGAAAGAATTTCTGCTCAGCAAACCCTGCCCTCTGGTGACTAAATGCCATTAGTGCCATGCATATATAAGCATTCAGGGGTTTGCCTATTTGCACACAGATTACAGTGAAAAATGCAAGTAAAAACCCATTCAGTGACATGCTTTGGATTTTATTTATTTCCTCTTAAGGCATTAATAAAAATGCTGATTTTTTTTTTTACTTCAGTTTCATAGAATGTTCATGCTACCAACCCTGTGTATTATATACATAAAAGATTCATACTGTATTCACTCCTTTTCTCTTCTCTAAAAACAACCACTCTTTCCAAATCGATCTCACAGTGCTGTAGAATTATTGTCCAGCCTTATCCTTCTACCACTGCAAGAACAGATGTCTCAGCCAGTCAGGCTGAAGAACATCCTTGAGCCCATCTCTGGCCCCACACTTGCAGAGCTCAGATACCCATTTCACACACTGGGCATTGCTACTCTGAAATCACCATGACACCAGGCAATGCTGGTAAAAAAAAATAAATATGGACACCATAAATGATTGGCATAATCCTAAATTTTATCACTTTTGTACAACCAGAAATCAAAGCCTTCCACAGACAATGGAAAAGTTGTGAAATTCAGGTGTGTACATGATCTTTGGCAAAAGCCTTTTTTCAGACTTCCTATTCAACAGCTATGTTTAAAGCCATTTGATTAATTATTTTCCCAAACAGGTATCAGGTCAGCACACAGCTCTGCTCCCGTCTCAACCATATAAACAGTGTATGCCCCTCTCCCACTGTGCAAAGATTTATGTGGTTGTAGCATAGACACCTTAATGATTTCTATAAACCAAAATCCAAGCAGTCATCAAAAACAAAACAGCACTTGAGGTGCAGAGATCAGCAGGACACTGGATTTTTAGAGCAGTTGCCAGAGTTTATGGATGCACTGGCAACTCTGCTGAGAGCTGCCAGGTGCACACACTGTGTTTCTCTTTCAAAACTGAGGAGTTACCAGAATTTTCAGTGGTGTTTTGTTTTGTTTGTTTTTTTTTTTTTCCCCCCTGCATATTGTTAGATAGCATCAAGGCCTGGCACAAAGCTTGTCATGCTGAGACACATCTGGAGGGGCAGGTAGGGGAGAGGGCCATAAATCACAACTTCTTCCCTGCCTAGTGGCTCCACACCCCAACCTGCCCAGCCCAGGCTGGGAGCTGCACTGTGGAAGAAGAGCTGGGTGCCAAGCTGCAGAGAAGTCTTGAATACAGGCTCCAGGTGACCCACAGAGCGCTCAGCTGGGACTGGACAATAAATGAAAGACTGGAAACAGCTGGGGAAAAAAAACCAAAAAACAACCGAGAGCATTTCTTTTGCTCTCGTTACACAAATGTCTGTGGGGCCACGTGATGACACACAGTAGGGAAGCAAGAAATAGACCTGGCAAAAGGATGAAAAACAAGTTTTACCCTGCCCCAGAACTCACCCTCTGCTTCCAGCTCGGAGCTGACAGTTAATTCTATTCCTTTCAGTTTCCTCATCTTTTCCATGAGAGACAAAAAAAAAAAGAAAAATACCCTTAACCCTCATCTAGTGGATGGTCTAGGAAGAGAAGGGTGCTATTTCTCAGCAATGGAAGCTGACTGCTTCTCCCATGCCCTCAGAGGATTCACTGGGAAAGCAGGACACCTGCAGAGATCCAGCTCTGCAAGAGCAGTGTGAGTCCCACTGGAGCTGCTCTGGAGACGTGCCCTCCTGCACAGCCGAAGGCAAGGAGTGTGCCACATGCAAGAACAAGGCCAGCAAACAGCCTGAAGTTGCATCAGGGGAGGCTTAGATTGTATACCAGGAAAAATTTCTTCACTGAAAGGGTGTTCAAGCACTGGAACAGGCTGCCCACAGAGGTGGTAGAATCACTATTCCTAGAAGGGTTAAAAAAAAAAAAAATCATGTGGATATGGCACCTGGGGACATGGTTTAGTGGTGAACATGACAATGCTGGGTTAATAGTCAGACCTGATGATCTTGGGAGGTCTTTTCAAACCTTAACGATTCTTTGATTCTATGGCTCTTGCTAATACATGAGGCGAGGGCAAAGCAGGCATGAAAAAACAAATAAAGCAGCAAAAACAACAGAGCTCAAAGCACAATCAAGAGAACAATTATCAGCCTAGGAGGAGAGACATTTTATGCCTTGCAACTTTCTCTTAGTCACAGTGCTACTGCTAATTAGAACAGATCCAATTTTCAGGCAGAGTGGGATTTTCAAGTTGATGGTGCCCTTAAAAATCTTTTCTGGCTTTCACTGCAGAGGAGTGAAATGCCATGCTTTCACATGGCAGAGGAGTTTGCTCTCACTTACCTTGACTCAGCAAAGGACTTACGTGTGCTCAGGGTTTAAGTACATGCTTAAAACAGTATGTAGTGAGAACATGGGTCTTCTGCTCCTCTGCTGAGCCAAGAGCTCCATAATATAACTCAAAATAAGTCAATGTGACACTTTAAAGGCTCAGATCTACTATGGAGCTAAAGAGGTGTCATCAGTTAATAGGTGCCACAAAACTGGCAAATATGGGGCACAACCAGCATTTGGAGCAGTTGGAGAAGGCAGAGCATCCTACCATCACTACAGGCTTAGAAAACTGAGTTCTACAGAAAGATTCCAGAGCAGGAGGATAAGTCATCTTACTAGCCAGGGAGATGAGCTGTGCCATTCTCAGATGCCTTGAGGATGATTAAACATCAGGAGGCAACTCAAAAAACAAGGATCCTCCAAAATCCTTTATGTGTGGCACCATCTCCTAACAATCAGGACTGAAACTGTAGAGAAAAACGGCTAAAACAGACAATGCAGGCAGTGGTTTGGGGCCTGAATTTGCAATCTGAGTCCACACAGCGCAGCTCCATCAGCTCATGTACTCCACACAGCAGTGCCAATGCAAAGGAGGTTTCTGCTGTTGCAATGATCATCAAATTGCTGATTTACTGAAGACATGCTGAATGGCTTGGAGACACAGAGAACATTTCTTTATTGCTGACAATGCTGAGCCTGTTCTTAGTACCAAAGTGCTGAAAAATGAGGGAGAGAAAAGAAGAGGCAATTTACTTGTAACTGTCTTGTCTCCAGTTCTGTCACTTGCTTTATATTCTTGTTTTTGTCTCCTCATCTGATCCTGCCATAAATTTCTGGCTGTGCTTGTAAAGCCTTTTACCTGTACACCAGTGCCCAAGGGATGCTGCAGGGCCTCCAGAGGGCACAACCAGAGGGTTTGAGGGAACACTGTGATCTTCATTTCAGTGACACATCCTGTTCATGCTATTTTAATTACGGTTTAGTGGCTTACAGCCAAGTCAAGAAGTGAATTTCAGGGCAGAAGGTAGACAGCTTTTATACTTTCACTCCTGTCTCTGACACCAGACGTGGCTTCAAACCACCCCATAGCTTGAAAAGGGCATTACAATGCAGGAACGTGCCAGCCTGGTGGCAAAGCCACTTGGATGAAAAGCAACGACACACATCTATTCTTTCCTGCTTTTTCTGTGCGCTGTCCCTTACCCACTTTCTCAGTTTGTCTTCCCTCTCTTTTATCTTCTCCTATTTTCCTGGAAATATGGAGAACTTCTTTAGCAGCTTGAAACTCGTGATTTTTACACAATTCTCACCTGAACACTGAAAATCAAAGTCAAGTCTGAGTCACACTGCTTAGGAGAGACTGGTGCCTTCTCTCTCCACTCCAGCACAAACTCACAGCATGAGGGCAAAAACACAGCAAAGCTGGGCTCCCACACACCTTCCTGGGAAGCAGCACATTAACTTCATGGCAATTTCATCTGCCCTTTCGATGTCTCCTCCCCACACCATGTATTTCCAACACACTGCCAATGCAATCCAGGGACCTCCAGAATATCCGGATCTTCACTAGTCACCGCCATTTTGGGAAACTGAATGAGCTTTTCACCTCACTGGTAAATAATAATACATTTCCCACTTAGAGTAGCTTAGCAAATTTATGGCATTGCACCCATGGATTGCTATGACCAGACACAAGGTCAGTCTCTGTCCCAGTTTCTGTTTTCCAGGCAGTAATTTAGACTGCAGAGGGGAGCCCTGTTCCTCGATATACTGAGTTAGGACATGAGGGAAACTATTCCACTCACTGTGTCCCAAAAAAAGGGGTTACCCTACTGGTTATCAGAAAGAAAAGGGATAGGGTCTGGCCAGGTCCTTAATGGAAACACAGAACTGTTGGCTTCACTGCAGGGGTAGGGCAAAAAGTGAAAGATCACATCAGGGCTCAGATGTGAAGGAACAGCAATGCTTTTATTACTTTATCCTCTTCTTACAAAAGACCTCTTTCTTTCTTTCCTTTCCCTTCCCAACATCAGACAGTTAAACTGTGAAGCTCATCGCCCCAGGATTCTGTGTATGCCAGAATTTTTTATGTGTTTGTGTGAAAAATCCAGTGGCATGGCCTTGGGCACAGAAACATCCTCGGCCACAGGCTGCATGGAGGACACGTGGGGGGAGCTACACAGTCTGTTTACACTAGACTAATATTCTTTCTCTAGGCAATTGCTATTGACAATTGTCAAAGAGATGAAAGTAGAAAATATTTTGACCTTTTGTGTGATCCAGTATGCATTCTGCTATGTTTTACTACTGGAATTTACTTGGTGACTCCAGCTTTCTTTCAGAACCTCAACACCTGAAATTATAGAAGCAAATCGTAAAAGGCCTTAAGGGACTTCGAGTCATTTAATCTCCTCATTATCTCAATCAAATTTTAAATTGTGAAGGCTTGAGTTTACAGGTGCTGGGAATCGACAGTATTAATGCTGCACATCTTCCTTTTCAATATTTACCTGCTCCACCTCTCCATGATAGTGCACTGCTCAGCTCATAAAGATGTTTTCTCCTGCTGTCCCGTGCCAGGAAGAGCCTGGGAGGCAGCAGCAATAGAGGAATCATAGAACCATAGAATCATAGAATAGATTGGGTTGGAAAAGACCTCCAAGATCATCAAGTCCAACCCCTAATCCAACTCCCAATTACTATATCATGGCACTAAGGGCCACGTCCAATCTCTTTTTAAAAACCTCCAGGGATGGTGAATCCACCACC
>JAYRBT010000082.1:6501519-6525212 GCA_036023395.1 Myiotriccus ornatus | reverse complement strand
AAGCCCTCCTGATCAGCCTCGCTAACTTATGGGCTACAGTCCTCTTGCTTTTCCTAGAAAGATTAATCCCATCTGATTTTAAGAGACTAGGAGTTAGACTGTGCACTGCTCTGAATGCTCCTCTCAGCCTTCGTGTTCATGACACACAGCACAGAATGGCACATGCATGACCTGCCAGATGACACACTACCTGCTCTTGTGATGCAACAGGAACCATGATGGCAATCTTTCAAGTGCCTGCGTAGCCTGTGCACCCTCCCAGCAACAACATGGGAGCGGAAAAGTACAATGTTCACTCCTGGGAGGGAAAGAAAACTGTGCAAGACTGTTCCAGATGGCAAAACAGGCACGCACAGCTAAAGCTGAGAACCAAGCCCTGCTTACCTGCTACCAACAGCTGATCGATGTTCAGTCCAATGCTTTTTTTTGGGATTTCCATTGACTTTGTTTCTTAAAAGGAAGGGGTTCACCACTCTCTACATTGATCTGGAAACTGGTAGTTGAGAGGAATGGCAAAGTAATGCCAAATCACAGATCACATGTCATCCCATTAATGGTATCTCAATACAGCAGCTATAACCCAGACTCAACTAAAACCAATACCCACCATGGCCCTCACAGGATGTCACTTCAAAATGCCTACAGAGAGAGATTAGTGCACACATGGCCAGCTGGTTTGTTTTTAAGCTGAGATCCGCAGCTTAGATCACAGGGTCATTCTCAAGCCCTGTGGCTGGCCATGAACAATTTATATTCCATGGCCCATATCCCATCCCAAATCAGCACATGCAGCTCTCAGAGGCATTCAGCAGGGTTTGCTCTGTGAAATGAGGGGCTCAGTGAGATTCTAGTTATGAAACAGGTTACTTCAGGGATACCCATAGTTTGAATAATTTAAAGTCAAACTGGACAAACACAAGAATGTATTACGCAGCAAAGCCCATTCTGGAAGGATAAGAGATAACCTTCTTGGTCTCCTCTCTCTCCTCATCACTTCAGCTGTGTGAAGAACTTCAGCTGGAAAAACGTTTTTCCCGGTGGAGTAACATTAGGGTCATCCTGTGAAGTGCCTGTTTAAAATCAGACCTAAACACACCAGGAAAACCAGCGTTACCTGCAGTGCTGAGGACTTAGAAATGTATCTGCTGAAGCACCAGATCTCTTCAAATCAGTTTTTCCTGCAGTTTGAATTTTCAATTTCACCACACCCAAAGTTATCCAGGTTATTTTACCATCTACCCTATTACTCCCTCAATAGGAAGAAGGAATTAATATCTCTTCTGCATCTGTAGTGGCTCCTGTCAAAAATTTTTCTGCACATATTCCAAGACTATTCTCTAGGTCCTTTTTCTACCATTATTGTATTTTATTTCTACTGTTTCTCTCAATAGGCTGTTGTGTTTCATCACACACCTACAGTACATTTTGGGCAAGAAATTCTTCTCCTCCATTTTCTTTCTTTTATCCTGAATTTCATTTGGTGTCTGCATGCAGAAGCCATGAATCCATCGTTTCTGTGGCCAAGGTGCAAGATTCTAGGCCAGCTCCACAGAGACATTTAAATGCCAAAGCCCTGCAGAGCTCAGTTCTTTCCCATAACCAGACTCTAATGTTCAAGTTAATTATTCTTATTATTTGTAATATGTTTTATCAATAAAGAGCAGTACATTCTAAATATTTGGATTCTCTTATGCATATGACAGACAAACACTACTAAAAGTGAGCTTGTTTACTCAAAATTCTGCAATATCATTCCACAGAATTTCCATTCTGATCAGTCCCGCAGACAATAAACAGGCAATTTGCTGACTCCTAAGTGGTAAGAAGTAATTTGAATTTCATGACAAGAGATATGGATCAGGGAGAAATAAATTAAGAAACACAGTATATCTTCATACCCAGTGATAGGAGACTGCAGCCCACACTCGCTTTGTTTTAGCAAGTTCAGGTCCCTGGAGCAGTTAAGTCCCAGCAGCAAGTTCAGCAAGGTCGGCCATGCAAACACAAACTTCTTGTCTCTGGCAGCCACAAGGAGGCCACAGTGAGATTTGTGCTGCCAGGACTAAACTCCTAATGGCACCCAGTCAAAATAACCTTTTATCAGACACGGCTACACCTACAGGAGTTGCAGCTCTACCTCCACAGTTGCAGCAATTCCTTTCCAAACCTTTGCAGGAGCAAATCAAGGAGTTTTTTTCTGAAATTAAATGTCATATGTAGGAAAAGAAGTTTAAAAAAGGAAGTGACATTAGGAAAAACCCACATGAATAAAGCGCAAGTTTCTTCCCCTACCAAATACATTGATAGAAAGGTTTTCAGCCTCCCAGCAGAGATCAGTGCTCGAAATCTGAAGCCAGACAAATTCAGGCAAAGCCAGGTGAAAAATGAGGCATACAGCAAAGTCATTAAAAGTCTCTGCATGACTTAAAAACCTTGATGGATTCTCTGGCACCAGGGCATGCTCAGAACATGATTACACTCTATCTCAAACAGTTCCTCAGCTCAGAGCTGGCATAACTCATGGAAGCTCATGACCTGCAGAAGGAAGGTGTCAGTCAGACAACTCCAGAACAATTCAATTTCATGTAAAACTTTGCAGTTTTGAAGATGCAGTCCAGCCACAACCAGCCCCAACCCTCGTTGCATTGCTGCATAATGTCTGAATGGGATGAGACACAGCTTTGGCTCCATCAGCATCTGCCACACAGCCCTGGCAGCAGCAGCTCCCCTTATTCCATAAGCAAAGGATGTGCAACATTTTCTGAGCAAGAACCTTCCTATTGTCTTCACCAGGCTAAAAGGGATGGATGGATGGATGACAGATGTGTTCCATGTACAGCATCTGAACTGTGAGCTACCAGAAGAACCACAACACATTAGATGATTGCAATTAATTTAACTTTCTAGAGTAGCCAAACACATCTGTATTAAGTGCACCATTTCTTAACTTACTGCAGTCCAGTGTAGACTGACATGACACACCAGGAAAGTATCTTTATGAGTTTTGGGTGAAGGAGAGATCTTGCAGATATAATCAGCACATGGGTACCCAGACATTTTTTGGGGGAAGGGGTGGAGACAGTACAAGCTGATTATCTGCACAGGAGATGAGAGGCTCCTACCAGTCTCAGGGAAGAAGAGAAATATACATATTAGGTACAGAATACTAAACCAATGCTTCATCAATAGTTTGGAAGCTTGGAATGAGATGGCTAGGATAGGGACAGGGATAGTCATGCTTTATGCACTAAAAATTCAAGTGAAGATCACAAGTTTTGTCTAAGACTGGAGGCAGCACAGCAGACCGTTCTCACCCACACTCACCAGTCCATCACTGTATTGTCATAGTGCCCCTCACAGACCAAGACTCCACTGGGGGAGGCACAAACAGGCTGTCTCCAAAGGATGGATTGTTCCTTGGGGCTCAGGTGCAAACAGGCAAGCTACAGCAAGCAGTAAAACCATCACTTGGTAGCTGATATGCAATAACTTTCTTTGTGCATGCTCTTAGCCCATGGCAAACATAAGGTAATTTGGATAAGTTGAGCCTTTACTGGGCACTTACTGCCTGAGAGCTGCCACTTAACAGCTCATGTGCCCAAACTCTGTGATTTCTTCTTTAGGAGGTGGGTACAAGCTCATTGCATACCTCAGGTGTGCAAGCTGCCTTTCCTTGCATTAAATATGACAGCACTTTTCCAGCAATGCAGCAAACTCCTGTTCTTTCCAACACAGGAGCTCAGGGTGATTTGGGAATATTGAATATTGTCTGGTGCTCCCAGAACTGTAAGTTCTTTACTGATTTAGTACTCGCACCTGAAACCACACTTCTAGTGCAGCAGAATCTTGTGATCAGGGGATCAGATGAACTGAATATAATTATGGAAAACACTGAACAGATCTACCCTATTTCTTCAAATAGTTCAGAACTACTCCTTTTAGCACAGGACACAGCACCAAATACTGGGTTTTTTTATCTTAAATTCATATGTTATTGTTCCTGAATGCAAACTACTAAATATTTATGGGCCACACACTGAAATTGAACTTTCCATACATAAAGAATTCTTAACAGTCTCAGGAATATCACCCTTACTAAACTTTCTTGCAAACAGACCACACTTTAAGCTTGTTTTTCTCTTTGTGGCCAATTCTATGAAAACCTTCCTCACAAAAGATATTTATGCCCTCAGAGCACACACATGAATAATTTCTTCTGCATTCATTCATAAACCTCTACTTGTTTCTTTTTATGTTCCTTTTCAAATTTAGTCCTTTGAACCACTCAAGACAAGGAGTATTTCTATTTTCCAGGTACTTGAAGTTTCTCCAGCCTCAGAGAATTTGGAAGCAGATCTTTTGCAATATAAAGTAATAAAATAAAAAATCCTGTGGTGCTGCATTTCTCTCTTAGCAGGAGGACTCCTGTTTTCCATTAAGCAATGATGAACATTTTTCCTATTGACTCATCCAGGAACTGTTATAAAACCCTAAGGATGCTTTGTTTTATTAAAAATAGGGAAATCCTCTAAGTATGGTACATCAGGTCTTAAGTTCTGCCTAAACTTAACTGTGGCATCCCACAGAGCACCAAGATGAATGAGAGACAGATTTCAACTATGCTTTCTCAGGAATAAAAACACTGAAGATGCAAGAAGCTAAACAGGTCTTGAATAGCTTCAGTAGAGATAAACTAGGTGAAGTAATAATTAGAATACTACAACATTTCAGAAGTACATGCATGAGAACAAGAGAGAACATGAAAAAATAGCTGCACTTTGGTTTTGTGGATACTTTTTCTTTCAGCTTAGTTGTTTTTGGTCCAGAGCTGGACCTCCTGGAAATTCATCCTTGTGTATCCCAGACTAAGGATTTTAGAAATATGCTTGGAGAGGATACTGTCATTCTTTTCCAAGTGAGCTCATTTGCACAGAATACTTAAATGATTATGTAGGTCAGAGAATTCTCTATCATGGGGTGTAAAACTCTCTTTTGAGGAATCAAACACCTGGGTTTAAACTTTGCTCCCATGACTGTTTAATTATTTCTGCAAGGTGGTAAGACTTCTACAAGGCGGCCCCATAAAATCCTATGTCTTAATGATTAGGAAACATTCTGAAAGATGATTTCACCCATCTGGAAAGACTGCTACAACTCCCTTCTTCTGTTTTAATTTAGCTTAAATTAAATTGCCATTGTCAGAACTGTCCCTAAAGTCAAGACAACCTTGCCAGTTTCATGTAAACTGAAATTAGAGAGTTCAGAAAAAAATCTGTTCATTTGTAAAACAGCTCAGTTAAGTTTACCTAATTACTCCAGCACAAATCACATCCCTTGTGTGCCAGGAACTGTATGAATACCAATAGAAAGGTAAGTTCTACCAAAATAATTTATTGTTAGTGCATGTTTTAAAAGATAGACAGATGCCTACCAAAGGGGAACAGATAGTGGAAATGGGTCAGAGCGGTTGATCTAATTTTCTAACAAGTCAGGTAGAAATTACCAAAATATGCCCTTTCCTATCAGAAAAGAATTGAGCATTCCCAAACCTTTACATATTTCCAGTGTCTTGACAGGTGTGACACTGCAGAGATAGACCTATTTCCTCACAATATCTGATTATTAGAGATCACGAGAACAAAGTTATTCTCGGTTACTCCATTAACCTGTGGTCACACTCTTATACATTTAACCTACTGATGAATAACTGGGGACTCCATTTGCTGTCATGTTATGCCACCCCTTGTTTTCCTGCTCACTTTTTTAAGATGGGGCTGCTTCCATAGGCTCAGTGGTCTGAGAACACAAAAGAGACATGGTTTGGAGGAGGAAGTCAGCTGATGTAAGAGGAACTTGAAAGTTTGTCTACCCACAAGACAAGTTACCCTAATAAAAGATATTACTTCTCCCTATAAGTCTTGCTTTAACACTAAGTACAGCACGATATTGGGGGTCTATATAGAACTACTACAGTCTAACCTTAATTTAGCCTTGTCCTCGAGCACACAGGGATTTCTAGTGCAAAGGCCTCATGAGGGAATTAGTAGGGCCCATGGTGACATGCATGACTGAAAAACAGCAGCACGGAGAAAATGAAGCACTGAGCTGGAAAAATGGAGGAAGGACAGTTTCATGACTAAGCAAGACATGCTGAAGATACAGATGATTTCCCTGTCTCTCGTACAACTAGATTCTGTGATGCTGGGCAAAACATTTTAGCTGAATTTTGCTAAGTGAGCACTACAGTGTTACTGACTTCCAAATGTTATCCTCTGGGACTTCTGATACTGTTTGAGAAATGCTGTGGGTCAGCACTGTCATCAAGGGCACAGATCTATGTTTTAGACTCCTTTCATAAAAATAGTCTCTATATCAAGGTATTCGGGATACGTTAAGAACTGTTCCTCAGCTTGGGGGGGGGAATAAACCCCTCCTCATGCTCAGCAGCTGTCCCATGAAAACAAATTCACTAGTTTTTGAGATGCATTCAAATACTGTGCTAGAGAAGTGCCCAAGAGAAAATTAAACAGCATCTGAAGAGAGTGCAGACTAAGGCCTAGGGCCATACATAAAACAATCAGTGGAAAATGAAATGTTGAAGAGCTTTTCATTAAACCACTGTGAGCATGAGAAGAGGGGTCCTGTGCAAAAAAACTAAACACCACCACAGTGACACACAACCATTTAATTAAAGACTAACATAAAGAAACCTGAGTAATGAGGGATTCACTGGCAAGTGTAAGTCCAGCACTGTCGGTATGTTTTGAGTGCCCAACATGGTGATGATTCCTCTGATGTATATATTGTAATACCACATAGAGGTATCTAAAGAGGCCTGAACAACCTCTACCAGCAACTGAAAGTTTACAGCAGTGTGAGTAATCAGTAGATAAATTGGTTCTGACTAATATGAACGAGCAGCAGCTGAAAACTGGCACTGCAGCGGCACAACGCAGCGTTTGTGGTACCCACAGCTCTTCCACGAGAGCATCACACTGAGCCCTGCACATGTAACTCTGGCATGAGGGACTTGCATCCCTTGGGCAGACACGGCCCTGGGGACGCACTGATTTAGATCGACTGTGTGTTTGGTGTCATGTGAAAACCCACCTCAAATAACCATAAAAATCCTGAGTCTTCAACACATATTAGCACTTTCAAGCAGTATAAGCTGTACTGCTTGATCTTTGCTGCCTTGAGAAGCAGGGAAAAAAAAAGAAGAAGAGTTTTAGTGCTTTGCAGTTTGGACATTTTGTTGGGTGAATAATTTCTATCACAACGCCTTTTGGCCCTGGGCTTAGAAAAACCATCAAGAACAGAAAGCTCAAGTAAGATTATGGGATATAACAAGAACACTTCATCTTAACAGCACTGCAGAAACAATATCAGATGGCTTTCATTGCATAACCAAAATCTTCTGGAAAATCTGTCCAATACAACACAGGGATTTAAATGTCCCTGAAGAATTAAATGCCATACAGGAAGAGAAGCCAGCTTTCTATCTCCCAGTCACATGCCCCAGCCATGATGTTGTGTGACTTATACTCACATGCAGCATGCTTTCCCTCTGCTGCTGGGATGAAATACCTGGAGATTACTTTTGGCTGTTTTGAACGCCCAAACCACTTCTTTACACTTCTGAGAAGCTGCCATCTGCATCCTCTGCCTCTGACTGCACTGATGGAGCACCACCATCACCACTCTGCATCAGCACCCAATTCAGAAAGCACCACTTCTGCTGTTCCCCTCCTGCACTGCCCAAAAAGGGAGAGGGCCCTTCTCCTCTGCTACTTTTGGAATAATTGATAAAAACTTTGCTGCCTTAGAGCAGTCTTGCTACACTGAACACCTTCACATGTATGCCACTCATCACCTGATTTGAAGAAGTATCTGCATTAAACAAGTCTGTGCCATAGGTCAAGTTCTCAAAAGGGCTCAGGGACAGACACAGTAAAGGACACAGCTGCTCACAATCCAGGCACTGCCACCCCTACACTGTCAGCATCTTGAGTCACTGGGAGCTTGAAAAATCAGCATTAGGGGTTCCTAGGGGCAGAAGCTAACAGGAATTGCCTGGCATTGCCTGTGGTACCCCTTCCTGAGTAATTTTTACACTCACCTGTGTCTCCTGTGTTCAGAAAAGACAAGGGAGAGGAGATACCTCCTGGGTCTGCAGCAACAGCCAGGACCTCATGCTGGGAGATGGGGTTTGGCACAAGGCTGAGAACCAAACCCAGACTTCTCACTAGACAAATGCCACGTAGCAATGGGCAGTTTCTCTCCTCCAGGTAGAGTTTCTAAAACAATTTGTGTTTTACTATTCAACCCTTTCAAATCATGTTAAACCCACAGTGTACCCACAATGAACGCACACAGTGGAATGAGTCACTGAAGGGCACCAGGTGTGTTCCCAGATGAAGTGAACTCTTGCTCTGC
Organism: Myiotriccus ornatus; assembly: GCA_036023395.1. NCBI lineage: Eukaryota > Metazoa > Chordata > Aves > Passeriformes > Tyrannidae > Myiotriccus > Myiotriccus ornatus. Next base: position 6,516,776 of record JAYRBT010000082.1, on the reverse strand, counting down.
CTGTTTCTGAGTCACAGAGAGGTTTCAATGAACTTGGGTGGTTACAGCTGGGCAGTTCTCCCATATGAACAGCACTGCTCTTGTGGCCTAGGGATCATTTGTATTAAAAAAGGAAAATATCCAGTAAGGCTGTTAAAACTCAGCCAGTGTTCTCAATCATTTGAATGTACTGAGCTACTAAATTCTCTTTAGATACCAGAATCTGCAACTCACATAATTTTTCATACACTGTAGTGGTCCTGTAACAGAAAACAAACTGTGTGATATTCTTCCAAGAGCTTCTCATCCATAGGCTTTCCTTCTGCAATCTGTCTTTGTTATGGATATAGGCAAAGTTACTGTCTGTAAAAGTACTCCATGTAGAAAACACTAAAGCAAAGCACTTTGGCAAAAAAAAAAAAAAAAAAAGAAAAAGAAAAAGAACAATAAATTCTACAACAATAAGGGAAAAAGAACTGCTCTGAATTGGATTTTCACACACAGACCATTTGCAACATAAATGTCTATAGATGCTGCTGCCCTCCTAGTGACAGACCTCTTAAAATCTTGGCTCTTGAAATGAAAAAGTGTTTCACCTACAGGGGAGGTAGCTCAAAACGCTCAGGGAAATATCATATACATCTGACACAGTTGCTTTAAAATGCAGCAATCAAGGGACTCTTGAATAAACCTGACTGAACTATCTTAAAAATATGAGCAAAGACTGGATTCAGCCCTGTATAACTTGTTTGACTATGATTATTTTTGGCTTTTTTTACAAACACTGAGTGCAATAATGTTTACCTCTTCAGGAGTTCTCTGAAAAGATATTTAGCCTCCATAAAACTGTTAAAACTCAGGTTCCTGTTACCTAGCTGGAGGCAGAGACCTCTTCACGAGTTCATGCAAAATTTCAATAGATTTAGTTATAAAAGTGGACCCTGTGTTTTCTCTGCTTCGAAGGGCAGGTATATAATCCCATAAAAGTAGGGTATCTGAGATCTATCTTAAAGCTAGATATAACTTTAATCTTTGCTAGCTTTTTCTGGAAGACCATTTCAATACTTCAGTGCTCAAGATCTTAAAACTCTTACTATTTCCTGCCTAAAACAATTTATGAACACATTACCTCCATCAATTCTTATTCCAGCAATATCCTTCATCTTAAAAAACTTTACAGTCCCCAGAGAAGGGCCCTTTGACCTGAATAAATGAGAAGCAGTGATTATTGAAGTTAACAAAAAAAAAAAAAAAGCTAGAAATGCCTGGGTCTGACAATGAAACTTTCTGCTAGATAGATATCCTGAGGATGGACAGATTCTCCATTTCCACCATTATCAGCAAAAGGGAGAGCCAAGTCATGGAAAATTCTAATCTACTTTGATAAGAGATAAGACCCATTATGTATGAAAAGCCTCTTTGCCTTTTAGTCAGCACATGAATTCACATTTTGAAACTCTAAAGATTATGTCACTATGATGTAAAGAACAGATTTTGGTCCTGTACCTTGCTGGAGGGCTCTGAGCTCTGGACGATGAAAAGAGAATAAGCACTATTACATATATTCTAAGCTTTCATCAGAAAGTTTAGTGGTGTCAACAATCTCTCAAATAACCCATTTGACTAAAAGCAGCCACCAGATTTCTTCATATGATCTTAGAAATTTGGGGTACCTAAACTGATGTTAAAAGGCTCCGTTTCCAAATATCTGGTTGCCCATTCACCCCTTAACAAGTCTCTGCTTGGCATTCATGAAAACAAATGGAATAGAAAAGTAAAATAGTTATATTTTCTTGTTTTCTTGGCAAGTCACAGCAAACCTGTATGAAAGGGGGAGAGGGAAGAGAGGAAGGGCAGTCCCTAACGCCCAACATGTATTTTGGAATGAGTCAATAAATCATCCTTCTTCTGTTTGTAGAAATGCCTTGAACAGAACAGAGCAGTCCTGAATAGTTCATTACTTTCAAACATCTGATGAAAGTGGATTCAGTTTTTGGTTTATGATCCAACATGCTGGAGGAAGATGAGTTTTCTAGATGAGATACGGGCAGTACACATAAAACCAATCTATTTCTTTCTGCTTTCCAGTGCTGTCCAATGCACTGGGTTAAAGAAAAACACGGGAGTGGGCTGCTGCCAAAATCAGCCACACAGATATCACTTATTCCTGCTAGAGACATTGATTCTTGTACAATTTATCATGGCACAGTGGCAAACAGGAAAAATGACTGTCACACAAATGCACTATCATTTGTTCTTTAAGTTACTTTAAGCATCAAGCCTTGCAGTCTTTCCCTCAGTTATTACCTATCTCAGCAATCTGCCATTCAAGCAATGCTCACCAAACCCTTCACAAAGGCCCCTGAATCCTGCTGATTAAGTTGTCTCACAGAAGCCTTGCTAACAGTATACATTTGGAGTGCTTTTAATCATTTTATGAAGTTAGGAAATTCTCATCTATTGAACTACAGTGGACCACAGAGAAATTTTATGGCTTGTCACCAATTGAGATCAGGTGAAAGGAATGCAGAACGGTGCTTTCAAATTAAATTACAGTTTTTCAGGTTGGACTGGCACAATCTGTCTTTAGAAAAAGAGGAAGCCTTTTGTGGAACTTTAGAGCAAATTCAATCCTCTGATTCACACTGCTGCTCCCTACATTTTAGACTAAACTGCACAGTTAAAAAGCTGACTATGGCATTCTCACGTATCTTTCCAGCCCAGTAGCGATGTCCTATCTGCCAAAAGCCCATTCCCAGAAGAGCTTCAGCTTAGCACAGACAGGAAGGAACAGTGAAGGAACATGGTTATAATTTGAGGGATTTCACATGCAGATTTACAAAGTGGGATTAAACGGGCTTTAACCTTGTTCTTCACCTTCACCTTCTCTGTCCAGCGCCAAGAGGTGCTTCTTTCTAACTCATCCAAACAGGAGAGAGCCACTACAGAGCTGTGCAGTTGTTATCATCACCCTTGGGTCCGTGAGAGAAAGGAAATATTCCCTCGTGACCCAACATAGAGAAGACAGTGGATTTCCTCTCTTTTCCCTCTCCTCTAATATCAAGTTTGTCCAGTGCCTGGAGAAGAACAACTTACTGAAGAACATATAATTTTCTATTGATTGAATTATAAAAATAAAGCAACAACACCACAAGCAACCCTTTTGGCCATGTTTATACATGCTCTGCATTTACATCCAGTGAATGTGCTGTTACGTTCCCTGAATATCCACAGGAAGATAATTTTACCCCCCCCCGAGTTAAAATGCTCACAGACAGTGAAGGTGTCCCTGCCCATGCGAAAGATGATCTTTAACGTCTCTTCCAACCAAACCCATTCTGTGATTCTATGATTCTCCTTGAGATCTCTCCAAACACGTGCATCAAACACACACATCCTATATAACCCTCTAGTACAAACGCAGTTAATCTGGCCTGAAGATACACCACAAAAAAAAGGATATATTCTGCTGCAAACAGAAGTGGAAATGGACAGTGTTTTCTAAGTGAAAAATGTACCTTGAATTTGTTACCCACAATTCAAACATTTCATAAGCATAATAATATTATTTTTCTAAGACTGCAGCTGTAACATTACATAGCTGGTCACTACTTAAGTATTTATAGAATATCTTCTTAAAGATGTTACAGAAGAGGAGAGAATGAGAACTATACAGCTTTTCTGTCAGGTATTTTATGAAGATATTAAATACCTGCTGCTTTCTAAAGAGTAAAAAAAATCTGTTATCATAGAACCAAAATATGGGAGAAATGGCTTCCAATTTCTTCCCTCTGGAGACATCAGAACACTTCACAAGAGGTGGGATAAAGGCTGGAAGAGATATTTCATTAAAAAAAAAAAAAATTACACAAAACCCCCTGTTCTTCCAGATTATGAAGAATCTGCCCTCCTACCCAGAACTAGCTCCTGCATTAGGATAAGTAGGATGAAAGGGAAAATATGGAATATTCTGTCTCAGCCAAAAGACATATTTTGCCCTATAGCAAAAAATATTTTAGAAGCAAAACTCCTTGTCTTCCAGTGTCAGAGCTGGCATCCAGTTCCGTGCACCACAGCTTTCCTCTTTCTTCTTTCCCTTCCCTGTCTGTTTTTCATTCTCTTGATTTTTTCTCTTGCTTTCAGAGTCTACCTCAATTTTTTCCCCAGGGGCAAATTAAACTGAGGACACTGATTGAAAATTCACTTAATCAGTGCATCACAGCTGTATCTCCTTTTGGGCAAAGAAGATGTCTTAGAAAGGTTTTAGCACACTAAAGTCGCCAGAACAGCCCAGACATCACACACAAGGCAGAGAGTCTTTGAAAAAAGAAAAAAAAAAAAAAGAGAAATCTTAGAGACAGCAACCTCAAATTACTTCATTCTGCCCATCTTCCTTTCCTCATTTGCTTCTTTTTTTTTTCTCAGTGGCCTTTCCCAAATACATGACTTTTAACCCGGACAACCCTTCCATCTATCAAAAGCCTGACATCCATGTTTATAGTCCCCCAGGACTACCCTTGTCACTTTACCACGTTAGCTTGCATTTCCATTTCTGACAATTTCTGGCATGTTTTCCCTCAACCAACAACCACTTTCTTTTATATGACACGTAGCACTTTAGCAGCCAAAGCACAACAGTCTGATAACTGCTCATCCAGCATCATGTATCTTCTTATTATCTGCTACATTATCCTTATCTAATTGCATGCACTTTGGCTCAATCTGACATTTTCAAAACTACAGATGCTTATTAGCTTTTCTTAGCTAAAAGAAAAAATGTGCATTATAGTGATTATCAGTTCCTGGCACTGCCTGAGAAACATTGTAATGAGAGAGACCTTTAGCCCACCATAAACAAGAACAATCAAGCCTGTTTTGGTTATTAGCAATGCTCCCACAAATGTTTCCACTGTCAGAATTAATGACTGCACTACTAATTATTAATAATCTCATGTTTCTATGGGTTCTTTTTAGCCCAAAGCTTTAGGCCAGAAGCAGAAATTATTTAATTCTGCACTACCACAGTAAAACCACTAATGAAGTCATGGCCTTGATTCCTTTATGGTATCCAAGAGATGCAGGTCCTGCTCCCACAGGGATAAATAACTAGTGGAAGGTCATGCAGCAGGTCAGTGGCAGACCTAGGAAAAGCAAGACTTCCCTAACAGTTATTCCAGTATTCTACCAAAGACCCATACCACCTCAAACAGAAGGTATATAAATGTGCCCACAAATCAGTGAGAATTATCCAGTCCTTGAAGAAGCCTCTTCCAAGCACACCACCCTCAAGCACAGGCGATATAAACAAGGCAAGTACAATAGACAGGGTTACTGTGATCCTAAATCTTTGTTATGTCAGTTTTAATTAATTGCTCTTGTTTGCAATGACTCACTGTGTGTGTTTTGACAAGTGTTGTTTGTGCTGCAGTTCATAACAGAACAAAGAAGCTGCTTCAACAGCACCCACTTTATCAGAGAGACCTTTGTGAACGACTATAATGCCTTTAGTGTTTTCTCCACGTCTCCTCTTGTATCTGGGATTACAAACACCCACATGAAAAAAGAAGAAAAAAAAATTTAAAAAAGAAAACAATACAGAGCAGACTGAGGAACTGTATCAGTAAAGGAAGACTAGTAAAAGTCAAAATCTTCAGTCCACTACAAACCATTTATGTCTCTATGGTAACAGCTTCCTTATCAACACTGTAATAGAAGTTTGGTCTTTTAAACATTACCTTTGTTTTCTGACACCTAAAGGAAATAGGAAGAACAAAATCAAAGACAAACCATATTTAATATAGATTACCCAGAGACATGAGAAGGGATTTAGCAATAAATGACAAACAAAGATAGGATTCTACAGTCACATGAAACATAATCCCACAAGCAATCTGTGCAAATCTCAGAGCTGTGTATGCACTAAACTTATCTTGGGACAATCAGACTCTTATGCAAGAGGTCAAACACTATTTAAAGCAGATCCAAGCATATTCTTTTCTCTCTGCTCAAGGTTCCTTGTTCCTCTGGAATACAGGATAACCCAATCTGCCTGTCCTAGAAGGAGAGCAGGGGGGGCAGGCAGAAGCTGAATTTTGCTATGCCAGAGGGCATGTCACTGTGAAGCAGCTGGAGAGGAGCCATCTGAGGTCTTCCTGGGAGATCCGTCTTTAGGCGCCAGGGCACAGAGAGATAAAGTTGCCTGCAGCCACCTGTTAGATAGGGAGGAAGAACTGACTCATGGCTTCCCAGCAGTGCAAAAAATCCCAGGGTTTTTCTCCCGTGAGGCAGGGCTGGGGAAAAGGAGACAGCAAGACATGAGCTGCGCTTGCTGTCTCTGTTTCTCATAAGGCACTCGGAGGTCTTGGGAGCAAGTGGAAAGAGCCATCCACCCCAGAGCCATGTCCCATACCACCCTACCTGACAGCAGTAGCAGCTGCCACCAGATTGTTTTTCTGTGACCCTGGTACAAGCATAGATGTCTGGTTTGCAAGCAGTTCTTACTTTTTATTTTGCCAAAGGCTGGCCTTATAAAGAAAAATCTTTAGTCCCCCTTAGCCAGAGGCACTGCAGGACACTTGAATTCATCTTCACAGACACAAACTCCACAGGACTAGGTTCTGCCAACCGCTGCTTATACCCTTGAGAAGGGATGGCAGGCAGGAACAAGCCTCCTGCTGCTGCTCAGATGGTGGACTTAATTCTCCCTCTGCCTCTGCCAGAAGAGAAGGAAAGCAGCAGGCACAGGGATCCTGTGTAAACCTCCTGCTGGTTCTGCTCAACATGTGTCTTCAGATCTAGGGCTTGGAGACTGAAGTAACATCTGTAATTGCTCAGTCACCATGCGTTTCATTTCTCCTCTGACCAAAATACCACAGTTACATTCTTTTATAGAGAGTTGGAGCTCATTTTAATGGACAATAAGCAACATGTACATACTTTTGTCACAAACACTTCAAAATTAATGACTATAGTATAACTAGAGCTGAGGCTACCAGGCATTTCCCACTGCTTTTTTACATTTCATGTAGCTCTGCACATCCAAGACAGGAAGCCTGGGGAGAAATTTGCATTTGCTTTTGAGGTCTGCCTAGAGTGAAATCTGCTTGAAATGCTTGAGCAGATGCTATTGACAAATACAGAAAAGAAATTAAAAAAGCCCCAAACCACCCCCTCCCAAAAATATTATAATGAAAGCATTAAGATACTCCTATCCTTCCTTTTGGATGCTTTAAATCTCCTTCTTCTCAAAGCAAACTCCAAAGCCTTGAACAGCTAGAGGGAAACATCAGACATTTGAAATGTCACATGAAAACTGTCAGAAATGAGTCCTAGATACAGAGCAGTCTTAAATGTGCCAGACTTCACAATTAGTTTTACACCTGTAGGAATATCCTTGGTGGTAACTGGAACAATTTTTAGTCTTAAAGTCCGTGGGGCCCAGAACCAGAAATTGCAACAGCTCACAGGGCTGAGCCTCAGCAGACCATCACTGCCGTAGAGCTGAGATGAACTGTCTATGTGTCAACTCTGCCTCTGATTATCCACCTGCAAAGTGAAGATAATAATAAGTGCACTTTCAAAAGACACAGGAACAGTAGCTCGTGGAAAAATCTATGTAACAACTGAACTCCACTAACAAGCACCTTGTTTAAGGGAAAATAATTTACACTATGCAAGTGATAAGCAATTAAAAAACATGCTCAGTGGGAATCTGGTAAGTTTTCACCAGCAGAGAGTCAAAATATTGGCCTTTTTCACATTACCTCACACACTTTGATACCTTTGCCTAAACTTAACTGCTTGCAAAGTGAGTGAGTATCAGACCCCCCTCTACCTCTCTCTCTAGCTCCAAATTACAAGTTCCCTGAAGCCTAAAAATGACATTAATCTTTGCTGTAGTCTTTAGGAAGACTTTCAAGTGCTATTTTAACACAACAAATTATGAAAGAACTCTAAATTAAAGTACTTCAAAGCTGAGGCATACTTAAAACTCTAGCTGAATGTGGGAAATGAAGGTTCCCAAACACTCTAAGGTGGAAAATTTGGGAAGGACTTGTGTTTCCACTACACAAAAACTACTGCCAATTCATCCTTCAGAACACCTTACTGGATTGTACCACCACACTCTCCCTCTGTTCCCTTCTGCACTGCTCTGTGCTTGCAAGACATACATGTGGCCAGTGCCCATTCTTATTCCCTTTTGTAGTTCCATACTGTCAGCAAAGACTATGGCACAGTGATCTATTCATACAGATGAATGCACAGACTCAAAATATGTTTTAACTCAGTCAGCTCACCCACACTGAGTCTTATCAGTACCAAACACCCACAATTTAATGAATACACATGACATTTTCAAAGCTATATGAGTTATATGAGCATATATGGGTAAGAACCTGATCCAAAATAACTATTTATGCATCTAACTAGGAAATATATTCCAATATGTATTTTTTTATTTGACCACAAATCTTCTCAAAAACCTTGAAATTACAAACCTGAATTATTTGTGTGTACTTCAAAAAGCTTCACTTTATCACAACCTGCTATAAGTGAAAGAGGTTTTTGTGAAAACACTGACTTTTTTGTTTTCTTTTAGGAAATAAGAGAAAAAAATTCCCTTAGAAGAAAGATTTGTTCCTCCCCTCCTTCCCCCATGTCTGAATATGAGGTCACTTAAAACTACTGTTGAACCCTTTTTTACAAGCCTTGAAAACAAGTATTTCTCCCTGAACATGAAAAAGAAAGTTACAAAATTGTCATAATTTCGATCAGACCTAGAGAAAGCAATAAGAAATTGAATAGAACACCCATGTGTCGTTTTGAATATGTAAACAAGTGGGTGGTTAGTGCTTTCCTATAAAAGCAAGAAAAAGCCAAGGACTCCACAGGAACAGTGTGATCACGACACGCTGCCACCCCTTGGTCACGGGACGAAAACGCTCGTACCTCACAGCAACGTGCTGGGAATCATCCAGCACATCAGGCAAAAAATCCTAGCAAAATCAACCAGCAGTTAATGAACTATAATGGGAGATTTTGCTGGACCACCACAAGCACAAATATATTAGCCCAAAATAATGTAAAGTTTTTTATTTCAAGGGACAAATTCTTTTGACTCCCAAAGAGCATTTTCAAAGCTGGGATAGACACACTAAGAACTCTCTTCCGTCTGGTCTTTTCTGAAACAAAAGTACACAAACGGGTGGAGAACGGGAGGCACATACAGATTTTTTTTCACACTTCCTATATCTTTGAAAGACCCCTTGGAAACCAACTTGAGCTGCTCCAACCCTGGGCCCAGTCTCTTCTTTCTGCACTTTCTGTTACTTCCTCAAAAGAGAAATAATGTGAGCCGAGTACTCTACATGAGGTATCCCAACCTATTGCACAGTTCACTGCCATTAGAGAGATGATTCAGCCCCTTCACACAGTTATTCCTGAATATTTAAAAATACATTCTCTCTGGCAGATTTTTTTAGTGCATGCATCATCACCATGGCTAGTAAAGGCTGCAGGAACAGAGGCTGATTTTAACCCATAGCAAATATCATAAGGTAGTTTAATTACAAATATACCTATAAAATGAAGCATAAAAGGTGTATTATCTGCAGATCAGAGTGTCCAAGTATTCAGTAATCACAGAATATATGATGGGCTTCTGTACAAATAAAACCCATTATTTTTATAAAGTTTGTAACTATTCTCTTTGAAGGAAGTAAGCTGCAATTTTTATTCATTTCAAAAGGTGAACTTACAGAATGTCAGCACGACCTAACTATTTCCATCAAGAGAACTAGTCCCAGCTCTCCACATCTTAATGGCTGTAAGATAACTGAGTTCAGCACCCAAAAAGAGGCAGAAGAGGAGATTCCTATGGATTCAAGCACTAGTTTCTGCCCATAAGCACAACAGTTCAGATTTGTAGATAGACTTCTGGTTACAATTCAAATTATTGTATCTTATAGTAAAGTTATGATTCCCACAGTCTTAGAAACCCTTCTGTACAATTAATTCACTCAACTCTTTAGGAAAAAAAAAAAATCACTCCACATAAAAAAAGCACAACTCAGTGCTGTTGCCTACAGCTCAGGCCTCAACCTTTCTGAAACACTGTCCTTGACATACATTTTTAAGAGGCAGTATCTCTTCTCATTAGACAAATAATGAACTGAAAATTAACACTTTCAATTACATCCAACAGCAAGTCTGACATACCAAATTACATTTTTTTACACTAATGGCTTTGACTCTCACTTTCTCAGATACACTCTGTAAATAAAGGATATTTGATTTCCTAAATCCTTAATTTATCCAAGCAGGAAACCGAAGCAGTTTTACTGAAGCATCTCAAAATGATCTCTATTTATATTGGATTGAGAAACTTCTCAAAAGGTAAATCAGTCTGAATAATCAACTGCAGAACTAGTAAAGTATAATAGATGGCCAAATACAGTTTTAAGCAAATGCAGAAAAGAAATAAATATTCAGAATTCAGTTACAGAAAGAATATTCACAGTAATGAGGGTTTTTGTTCTTTGGGACTGGCTTTTTTTATGGTTAAGTCTCCTGTTAAAACCAATAGGAGTTCTGGCCAAGTAATGAACCTGTAGGAATGCAGCATATGGCTCTTCAAATAGAAAAATTTTTATGATGTTTCCATGGGGGGTTCAATTTTTTTTAAAAGACAACTTATCATACAAAATTCAATTTAAGAAGGACTTCTGTGATCATTGTTTTATAGTCAGTGCCTTATAAAACAGATCGATATTCTGTGTTACAGAAAAGTGCTGAATTTTTTATGCACCTGATTAATGCATTGTTATCATCCCACTAATTAAAAGGAGCGGCGTTACACACAATCAGCATGATACATCTTACTCAGCACCTCCTGGCAGTTGCCTGCAAAAATTAAACTCATTAATCACTGTGATGCCAAAGAAGGAAAATCCTGGAAAAGATGAAGAAGCTCTGTTTTATGGAAAAAGTTCTCAAGTTGTCGTGGAGGAGAAAATCCCTTCCACAGTATAATATGGAAAGCATTAATCTCATCAATCTAAAATCAGTCATCATTACCACCTAAAAGGTAATCTCATCAGACTAAAAAGGACAATTATGCTACCAAAATTCTTCATAACCTGCATGTTGCACCACACTAGATTGAACGAAGAGTTCTCACAGATGTTTCCTCATAATCAAATAAACACAGTGAAGAGCTAATCCTTTAACGAGGAAAAACGGCCACTAGAATTTTGTTTACAGCTATTCCACTAATTAACTTTAAAGTCAATAATGCCACAGAGTCAACTAGGAAGTGGTCTTCTGGGGTCATTTATACAGAACCTAGTTTTCTTATTACTCCTCCCATAAATTACATGATTGTCTCGTCACACTAACAATTAACATGAAAAAATTGCAATATTTTTCTAGGTTTAGTTCACAAGTTAGGTCTCATATATATATATATTTTGTCATATACCTGTCATAAGACGAAATACAATAAAGACTTTTCAAAATTCTAAAGAATGTTGTGACCTCTGCTTTGCTGTTACTTTCATATTACAAAAACAATGTTCTCAAGTCTGCCTCAATGGTGGCTGTAAAGTGAAGTCAGCAGTTGTCATATAAAATCATGATTGTGTTTCTTAGAGAGTTACTGCTTCCTTTTTAACTTTGTATAGGTTTCATGTAGTATTTTTCCACCAGTAGTACTTCCAGGGAACAAAATGCTTACTTACAATATGGTGACCTTCAAAGGCAAGATCTTGTCTCTTTCTCTGTTTTGTACTGCATTGAGGTCTGTACTGGGGCTTAAAAATATAGTGCTGAATGCAGCACACATATTTCAATGGGAAAAGTCATCATCAGTAACCCATAAAAAACCACTCAGTTCTCTCTCGATTATTAATCACATGACCAAATCAGGAACAGAACAGTCTCATTCTCAGGTTTATTTTGAAATTTCCAAATGTAGGCAGGGGAAAAACAAACAAACAAACAAACAAAACCCAAAACCAACCAAACAAAAAAACAACACCCACCCCCCACCCCTCCCCAACTTTGTTGCTGTACCTTCTGGCTTCTCCTACTACATTGATATTGAAGGATAAAAGACAATGCGAATGCCCACTATAGTATTAGTGCAAAATAGAAAAGTCTAACCACCTAAGAAAAGTATTTTTAATGCTATCTTAATAAGCCCTTCACCATGATAAGCAATAGCTTCTGCTCCTGGCACCTCGCACGAACAGACAACTCACCCTGCACTTCTCCCATAGTCTTTGCCCACTGCCTGCCTCACTTTTCCCTTTTCCTTGGTGGTTTCATGCCCAAGAGTGCATCTGCTCATCCTGAGCGAGTCTCACTGCTGCCACCAGGGGTGGGAGAGGAACCCCCTGTCTCTGCCACCATCTCACCACGGCCAAGGGCGGGAGGTCACTGCCTGCTCACCTCGGCACGGGTCCCGGGAGGGTTTGGCACAGTTCCTCCTGCCCGGGGACAGGTCGGCTTCAGAACAGGGACAGAAGGGTTTTAGCCCCGCGGACAGCGCCTCCTCATCATGGACAGGCGGGGTTCGGCACAAGGGACAGCTCCTCCCGACCCTGGACAGGAGGGGTTCGGCACCAGGGACAGCTCCTCCCGACCCTGGACAGGAGGGCTTCGGCACCAGGGACAGCTCTTCCCGATCCTCGACAGAAGAGGTCCGGCACCAGGGACAGCTCCGCCGGGCCCCGCTCCTCCCTGCCCTCCGCCCCCGCCCCCGCGGGCGGGACACCCCGCTTCCTGAAACACACAAGTGGTTTAAACACCGTTTCCAGCGGCTTCGTCGTGACTTCCCCCTTCCGACCTAAACGACCCTCCGCTGGAGACCCCCAGAGCCGGCTGCCCGGTCTCCGCTAGACGGGAGCACATGTGAACTGCCCGACTCGGTCCACGGCACTTTCTCAGACAAATTCCCACAAAGTGCCCACGTGCGTTTAGAAGTCACCCAAAATCCCTGTTTTCTGGCCACACTTTTTGCGCTTCATTGCTGCAGGCACCCAGGCAGGCCCCTTTCCCTCAACAGACGGCACTGCCCAGCAATGCTCTCCACCCACGCACAACTCTGAGGGGAGAAGAGGGGGGAAAAAAACCCCACGACAACAACAAAAAGCTCAAACAAAAACCCCTTCTCCTTATAGAAGCCTAATACTGTCCTTATCAGCAATATTTTGGAGCCTGTCAGCACAAATCACTCGAACATGCTAAACTGCGAGCTTTCCTTTGCTTCCGGGCTCAGCGCTTCTGGTGATCGGAGGAGAGCGGCTCCAGACATCTGTCTCCAAGTCCAGGGAAGGGAAATTAAAACACATAACGAGGGGAATGCGCCTGAGCCCAGCCCCGGCGGCGGCGCTGCGCTGGCTCGCAGCGACACCTAGAGCCCAGCACTCCGCCGGGAAGGGCCCGGTGTCCCAGCCACGCCGGGGAAGGGTCAGCACTGGCTGCAGGAGCACGGGAAAGGGGACCGGTCCTTTCCGGCAGCTCCGGCAGGGCCAAGGAGCTGCAATGCCAAAACTGTTGCCGGTGAGCGAGTCGCAGGGAAGAGCCAATTCAGGTTCCTGCCACCGCTGGCCCCCGGGGACACCAGCATGACAGCCACCTCTGGCAGAGGCTTAAGTCGACTGGCCTCTCGCTGGCTGAAGTGCCCTTGCTCTATGGACTGCAAAAGTGTTTATGAAAGGACGGGAAAACGGACAGAGATTTAAAAGATAACCCGAGGAAATTTCCCTGCATACAGAAGTGTCTCCGAGTGAAGCAGACCTGCTGTCCTGGCTTGAAGCGGTGCTTTTCTTGGGAAGGCTCCCGGAGCCAAAGCTGAGCCCTGCCGCAAAGCTAACGCGTCCCACTCGGGCAAGAAGTATTTTTAACAGACACAAACATTATTCCCAACTGCAGCCATTTGCTTCCCCTTGTGTGTGCTTCCACAGAGGAAAAACACACTCAAATCCCTCTGCAAACCTAACACCAGCCAGCGTTGGGGAGCCACATGTTTTGATCTGTCACTGGCTCTTCTCATAAGTTTCCCCGCTTTTTCAAATCCTCTATTCCCACTCCTCACCACCCCGAAAGAACTAGGGGCGATCGACCCAGGCTATTTAACTCCATCGGACACAGCAGCCAGCCGGCGGCCTGGATGAGTCACTCGTTACTAAGGCGATATGCAGATACACCCTTTGAAGTCGCTGCTCTCGGAGGCAGCGCGGGAGCGGAAGGTGCGCGGCCGAAGTTTGCGCCTTCCCCGCGGGGGACTCGGAGAGCGAGACCCAAAAACGGCTGCTCAGGGGTTAAAAAGTTTCCTCGCTGCCAGGTTGGGGTGAGGCTGACGGGAGAGCGAGGAGGGAGGGACAAGGTTAAGACTTCTGCCCCGGGGGAGTGTTAAAGGGTAAAACACTAAATAACAATAAAATAATAATAATAATAATTAAAAAAAAAAAAAATTAAAAAAGGGGGATGGGGAGCCTTGTCGCCTCTCTTGGAGGGAGACGGCCGGAGCTCGCACTTGCCGTTTCCTAATGAGATGACCCCGCGCCCCCCATGTCTGTTCCACGGCAGCGGAGCCGCGCCAGGAGTCAGGTATCGGGAAGAGGTGCGGGGACAGTGCGGGGCGGGCGAGCCCCGGCTCGGGTCGGGTCCCGCCGGGCTCCGTCCCGTACTATCCCCGGCACTTCAGGGGAAGAAAAGCAGCGCAAAGACCCGCCCGGAAGAGAGGACAAACCGCGAGGAATCGCCGGCAGCCTAGAGGGGCACACAGGCATCCGGCAGGACGGGGGGCGGGGAGGGGGGGGCACCCGAAACCCAACCCAGCCCCACGCGAACGACACCGGCGCTTACATCCTCCTCCTCGCAGTCACTTCGTGACTGGTACTGGAAGCGGGGCCGGCTGCTTTCCTGTTGCAATGGACGCGAGGTCTTGCCGGCAGCTCCGTCCTCCTCGCTGCTCTGGCCGCCCAAGAGGTGACTCGCTTCGGGGGGAACGGGGAACGAGCGGGAGGTGTTGATCTTCCCGCTGAACCGCTGGTACAGTGAAGCCATGAAGTCAGTCCGCGGGAAACGAGAGAGAGGGAGGGAAAGAGAGCCGCTTCTTTTTTTCTCCCCCTCCTCTCTTCTGTTTTGGCTACAGCATGCTACACGCGGGCGAGGATCAGTCCCACATCAGTGGAAGGAAGAGAGAGGGATCCTGCTCCCCAGTCCTCTGCACCAGCACCCGGAAAGAAGCGGCAGGGCGGGGGGGGTGGGGG
>JAYRBT010000082.1:6442940-6501419 GCA_036023395.1 Myiotriccus ornatus | reverse complement strand
GGGGAGATCGAGAGAGCAGAGACGGGGGGAGTGACGGGGGGAAGAAGAAAGAAGATAGATAAATAAATAATAAAACGCAATCGAGCCGTAACACCACAGGCCCCGGGAACGCTGCACCATCCAGTGTTGGGAAGATAAAAAAAAAAAGAAGAGAAAAAAAAAAGAACCAAAACACTCCACGAAGACGTACCCCCGATAATGGCGCCTGAGTGGATCAGCATTAAATGTGCTTTGGGGGTGTGCGTGTCTGTTTGCAAAAGCAGGGGGAGAAAAAAAAAAAAAAAGAAGGGGGGCTGGCTCAATCGCTGGCTGTCAGCGGCTCCCCAGGCAGAGGTGGCGGAGCAGTCGCCTCCGAGGTCGCATACCAACAGTGTGCACAAGCGAGAGGCAGAGTGACAGAGTGTGTGAGACGGAGTGGAAGAGGCTGGGAAGCCTCATTCAAAGCACGTTGCTCTTCTGGGGAAGGAGGGCTCTTCTACAATCATCTCCTTTTCGGCTCGGCACCGGCACCTTTTTTTTTTTTCCCCTGCCTATTTTTTCTTTTGCCCGGGCAAACAACCCAAAAAAAAAAAAAAAAAAAAGGCTAAAAAGGCAACAGACACCTGATCGCCAGCCGTGAGAGAGAAAAAGAGGTGGGGAGGGGGGATAGGCGAGGCGGGGGAGGACGGAGGCGGGACCGGCAGCTGGAGGGGCGCCGGGATGCCGATGTGCTCGGAGCGGCTCGGCCCCGGGGAGGGGGCGAGGGAAGGGCAGGCGAAGCCTTCCCGCTGCCCTGCCCAGCGGCCGCGGGCACATCTCAGCCCGGCAAGCGGGCAGTGCCCATCCCCGTCCCCTCCGCCCGTCCTCCTCCTCCCAACCACGGCCGGGCAGAGGACGGAGAAGGGAGGGCTGAGCGGTGGGTTTTTTCGGAGGTGGTTGTTGTCGTCGCTTTTTTTAAAAGAATCCGGTAAATCGCGTCTCTCTTACTATTTTTGTATTAATTCATTTTTTTGCTGCATTAAAACGTGCTTCAGCGCCCCTCAGTGGAAATCCGCCCAAAGCGGCCCCCGGCGGCACCGGCCGGGGATAAACAACCGCGGTCCCGGCGCCGGGGATGGATCCGGGACTGGGCTGAGCTGGGCTGGGCTGGGCCGGGGTGAGGGTCGGATGCAGGGCCAGGGCAGCGCCCAGACCCGCCCGCCGCCGCGGCCCTTGCGCGGGAGCGCCGGGATCCGCTCCCCGGGCCCGGGATCCGCGGCCGCCGATCAACGCTCCCGGCGGGGACAGCGGGAATGTGCTCGGCCACGCTCCTGGCCTTGGGGTCCAGCCCCCGCCAGCCCAGCACGGCTGCGTCGGGACAGAGGGTGACAATTCCTGTTGCTCCAGTATCAAGCTCCGTGGTTTCCATAGCAACGAATGCTTAGGTTTAAAGGAAAGTGGCAGAGTTGCTGTCCCCTATTCTGCTCCCCGAAATCCTCCTCTTTGACCTCTAAATTTACCAGAGATTTTGGGACTACAACATGCAAAAGCATAAACCAGCTTTTGCTGGTTTTTGAGACTTGCTGCTGAAGAACTCACAAACTTAAGTATATACTTTAACCAGTGGTTTTGATGGGCTGAAATGTTTCTAAACACTGTTCTTGATTAAAGTTTTAGCTGTTAAGATAATACCATTTTTGATACATGTAACTTCATTAGTATTAAAAAAAAAATCTCACTTCAGTGGATCATGTATACAGCATTCTAAAGTGCAACTGTCCCCCCCTCCATGACTTCAACAACTGCCTGATCAAAAATCTCTCTACATCTGAATAGCTTTATCCACTGCTTTTTATTTGTGTTTTCAAAGTCAGGGATGAAAAGTCTTAACATTTAGATGAAAAGGGAACCTTATCTCATCAAAAAAGAAAACAAAACCACTCTGTCGCTTTCATGACCCAACTTGAAAGAAGAAATCATTTTGATCTTCACAACTGAGATCCTGACATTTAATTAAAAAACGAGATCAGCACACAACGCTCTGAAGAGAAGGTCTATCTTCTACGTCATAGCAACACACATCATAACAGAGGTAACTTTCCAGAAGCCACTCGACCACTTGTAACTTCTGTTTAGACACAAATTGACTACCAAAAATCTGGACAAGGTAGCTCAGATAAATCCCACCTTGAACTGCGTTAAGAATGATTTTATGACATTTGGAATTGGTGACAACTAGTGCTGGAAAAAAAAAAAAGGATCAAGAGAAACAAATTAAAAGAAATAATACATTTTTAATTTCTAAGGAAAAACTAGGACACAAAGGAATAATCAAAGAAAGCCACAAAAAAAGAAAGATGAAACCACTAGGCAGGGAAAAACAACAAAGATTAAATGTCTGAATTAAAAAGCCTCAAAGAAAGTACATAAAAAAGGAAACATTCAGCCTTACAGCTCAATTCAAAACTGAAAGAGCCACTAAGGACCAATTCAGCTCCAAATACATTGTTTGTGGTTTTAATTCTTAAGAACTAAGATTTCACGTAATTGAGTTTGTCTAGTCATGCATGCACGTATTGTGCATGTATGTGTGTACACAGTTCATGTAAAAATTATATTAAGGGAACACAAAACTGCAGTGTCAAATACTTTAAAAGCTCAGTGAAAAACAAACAGCCAAATGGTCCTCATCCGCCAAAATATCCTGATCATGCAGCTTCGGGCTGTGATTCATTTGCTCTAAAATAAATAATTACAGCTATTTAAAGGCCTTCCTGATTCCAGCCCTCCACTCCATGACAGACCAGGGACAGAAGAAGCAATGTCATGTCATGTTCTGGTTATCACGGTGGGCGAAGGAAGACAATTTGCACCAGTTGGGAAGCGCAAAGACACATTTCTGTCACCCTGCTACAGCGAGAGCGACCTTGTGTAGAAGGGCTGAGCAGGCAGCTGGAGGCTGAAATATCTTGAATAACTCCCTGCAATAAGATTCAGTAGAGCCAGTCTGTCGATGCCATTACTGAAAGCAGGAGGATTTGTCTGAGTCATAGGGGATCCAGATGATTTCATTAGGGACTCTGGAGAGCGCTCCAGTCTGCTGCACACAAGTTCTCTCAGGATGTAGCTTGTCCCCTGCAAGCATGTGTTATAATAGTCCTGCCTGCCTGTTAGGGAGGGACACAACCCAGTGCTCCTGAGTCCTTGCTCAGTGCTGGAAGCCCTCTGCTCTCCACCTGCAAGTCCGTGGTTAATTTGCTGCTCACCTGTGCATGACTTAAGAGCCCAGAGGCCTCTACAATATCCTGGTTATACGACCACACACTGTCATACAACGTGCACATTAATGGGGCACGGAAAACAGGATGGAGCCAAGAAACAGAAACACAGGGAACATCAAGACACGACAGCGAAATGTCAGTAAACAAACACCCTATCAGCAACTGGGGTTTCATTGCAGCAGAAGACCTTTTCCGCCTATGGCAAGGTTTGAGGAGAAGTGAAGAATTTCTGTTACGAAATACGTTTAAAGAGGCAAAATATTTCAAAAGTACAAATGTAAGTCTTGTCTTTAAACACACATTGTACATGTAGGGAAGATCCTTTCCCTAAATCCTGCAAAGAGATCCCAAGATAAAAATCAAAGCGTTTCAAAACAAACAGTGTCCTCAAGCATCTCTTAGTTGTATATTTAATTCAGCATCCAAAGTTTTGAAAGGAGGTTTGATTCCTAACCAGTGACATTTCCATCAAAATAAAGTGTGTTAGCTTAAGACATTTTCCCTGCAGCAGCAAAGTATGTTTTACTGACGTTTTTAAAGCATACAGATAAAAATGACACTTTTTTTTCCATGTTGTATAAATAAACAGTGTCCCCACATTTCAGCACTATTAATGTAACACAATTGAAAGCAGGTCAAACCCAAGCCCTACTGCCTTTAAAACTTTACATAAAATATTTCTTTTCAGACAAGTCAGATCAGAATAACACTGGCTATCTGAGTAACACTATAAAGAAACAATCCAGCAATGTTATCCTTGGATATATTTTTTTTGATATCATTTCTATTTGTCAGGGAGTTCGAGCATTGTTATTCATGTTACATTCTTCTGTTCTGACAAAGCAATTTATGAACTTGTCATCTAAGTAATACAGAGTTTGTTGCAGACAGAGCTAAACATGTTTCTAGTTTTAAAGTGGTGATAGTTACTAAGCAGCTGATCAGCAAGGAGGGTTTAACAAAAAATAATTTTTCAATAGTTCAAGTAAACATTTTATTATTTAAAATATTATATTTTCATTTTCCAATTACCCTTTAAAGGAATTTTATAATTTTCTGGTTATTTTTTATATCACCCCAGAAAAGGCCTAGTGAGTATTTTCTCTTAAAATGACTGTATGTATTAATATAAATCCTCTGGGGTTTTTTATGATACCAACTTTCTAGGCACTAGAGAAACACAGATACACTATTTTAACTCCTATTACCATTGTTATCCAACATAAAAACATCCAACTCATGAATCTCCAATGGCCCCAGGCGTATACCCTCCATCCATCTGCTGTCTGGTGTCAACTAAAAACTCAGCCAGACCAAAACAGAACAAAAGATCTCTCTCCTATGTCAAATGTACCGATTCAGCTGTCCCTGAGGAGATGACTGATGGTTCATTTTGGTCTAATGTGTGTGCTGGGGGGAGCTCACCACTGTGTCAAGACCAGTGACAGTAGGAACGCAGAAGGCTGAGGGGTGATACATATTGTGGAATTAGTACACCGATCTCTTAGCTCATTATTTGTGCTATTAGCATCTCAGAGCAAGTTATGTAGAAATGCAGCACTGGAGTGAGTGACTTTAGGACAGAAAGAAGCATATTTCTCTCTGGCATCACTCTCCATTGAGAAAAATAATCTCACAGGCCTCATAAAAAAAAAAAAACAAAAAACAAAAAAAACAAAAAAACCCTAAACAAGATAGCTTTCTGGGCTGGACTAAGAGAAACATTGGGAAAATTAGTTTTCTAGGAACTGCAAGAATTCTTACAGAAGTGGCTGAGTGAAAGCTTTTTGTGGGGAAAAGAAAACACTGATATTCTAGTACTGGGAACAGTAGGCAATTGTGGCTGTACAGGATAGATGATTTTCAGGGGAAAAAAAAAAAAAAAAAGTAGGCTGGGTAAAAAGGCTCTTCAGGGAAAGAGATAGGCCCAAGGGAGCTGTGAAGAACAAAATCAAAAGCACATAGAAAAGTCAGGGACACAGTAAAGTACCAGGAGGGGCTGAGAGAAAAAGGAGATTTGAAGGCAAGTGAGGTCAAAGAGGCAGAGAAGAAGTGGACCAAAACAGTCAGAGATGGAAAGCCCTAACATGCCTGGAGAGTGGGGAGACGGGCTGGGGTGGTCCAAGGTCAACTGGAGCCACACAGTGGGAGGATTTTCAAAACCAGGGAGATCAGTTGCTCCAGAGGGTACTTCCGACACCTGGTGGATAAATGTTGTCTCGGTGGTCAGTAGACAGGTGATTTTATCCACCAAGAGTCTTGATGCACACCTAGGTCTAATTAAATGAAATCAAGAACACATAGCTGAATATCAGCAGGTTCCTCCCAGTAGTGAGAGCAGGACTGTTTCCAAAGGAAATGGGTGAAAGTCCTAACGCTGAGGGCATTTATAAATAGTCTGTACGAGGCATTAGAAAGTGTGCTGTAAGGCATAATCCTGCCAACTGGCAGAAGGATGGACCACATGATCAGGAAGGTCTTTCCCATATGTTTTTTTCTGATTTTGCAGTTGGTCCAGAGGTGATGAAACACTGGAGAGGTGGGGGAAACAAACACAGAAGAGAGGAGTCAGGAACAATGGCTCTGCAAGTCTGGTGCTGGAAGAGGTATCTGTAAAGCCTAAATAAAAGAAGGTACTGATGTACATGTGTTTGTACAGCTGTACACCTCCTTGGGGTCCTGGCCTACCTCTTTACCTAGTACTGGCACACATACCAATAGAAATTCATACTGCAGACTGTCCTCCTTGTCTTAATAAATATTCTGTCTTTGGAAGCTTTGTCTGAGAGAACTTAGGATGAGATCCCAATTCCGTGTCTTCAAGAGAAGCCAGGAAGTTGAGCATTAAAGTTACAGATAAATACATTTTTCTTTGGATGCCAGAAGCTGTTGCCAGCCATGCAAGACTCAGCTAATGTTGCTGAACTGGTCCCACGATGCATATTCTTCTCTGCTTTGTAACCTGCCAGTATTTGATTCTCAAGTCAGATATGCCATGACAACAACAAGCTTGCCTGATTAATCTATCTCCCAAGGGTGTTTTCAGCAAGAAAAGGGAATATATTTTTCTTCAGAAAGGCAAAGTAAGCTGCTGCAGGTCTATCAGAAAAGTAACTCTCCTGCAAAAGCACCCACTGGCACTTCAGTCACAGCTACTTCAGATGGACTCTGTCTCGAGGCAAGAGATGCGCTCAGCTCTACATGTAAAAGGGATGCACAAGATTCCTGCTCCATTTATGTGCATGAGCCATATCTACACATCCCTAATTGCCCAAACTGGGAGAAGTTGATGCAATTCCTCTCTAATTCACCACAGTAAAATTGCTAGCACACAGAAGCAACGTACCTTGGAGAAATTCTGAATTTCCACTTGCCATAAAGGACTTGTGCATGCAGAGTCTTAGAGAAACAGAAGAAATTTAATGAGTCAGCATTTCGAATGCGTGCCAGATTTCAAAGGGAGAAGGCAAGACAAAGTAATTTCATTTAAAGACTTCTTCTTTATAATAGATTCTCTTTAAAACAGATCTGTGATGCCTCAGACTAGCTGTCACTAAATTCAGTTTTTTTGCTGCTTGGAAGAGAAGAACTAAAACCTAGATTTACTAAAGGACCCAGGGGATGTAATGACACAATTTTAGGTTTTGGAACCCCAAAGCTGAAAGAAACCCTAGAGAGAAATATTAATATGGAGGGGGAAAAAAGTATATGTAGAGAAATGGACATCTCAAAAAGGCCAGCCTAATCTAACCAAATATCCTCCTACTCCTTTGTTCTCATTCTGGCCCTGCCAGACATATGTTTCTTCCTCCAGGTTGGCACAGATTCAGCATATTCAAATATTCTTCTCTTGCAGCCTTTTACAAAGAGAGGAGCAATGATGAAGATTTGTAAAAACCTCCCTGTGAGAGAGCATGTTGGATATTCTCTAGGAATAAATACTGGATCAGGCAATCTTGAAGGCTGTAGGTACAATTCAGTCTGGTTTCTGTCTCTCATCAGGATTACAGACAGGTGAGGGTCTGTCTTGAGACATCTTCTGAGGGTAGTTTTGAATGTACAGAACTGCCACCATGAGTACTTCAGAAAGTTTTCAGACTGATCAGAAAAGCTTCTAATGAGTTCCATTCATCTGGGGTTAAGTGGGCTGTAAGCAGGGACTTTATGGAACACAGTTCTAGATTAGCTGTCTGAAAATCCCCTGAAATAACCAGAAGTAAATAATCCCTTTTTATGTTTGGCACTAATTTGAATTGGTAGATGTCTGTGCTATTCACTATTAGAGTTGGTACATGTTCGTTCCTGCCCATTTGGCCTCAAAAAACTGATTAGCAAGAAAAGCTTACCAGCTCACTCATAGCTTTCTAAGTACAAACTACACCACTTGTCCAATTCACCTGTCCTAGTAAGATAAAGTCTAAAATGGCTGAGGGTCATGGAAGTTATTTTAAAGGTTTGTAAATGCTTCTGGTCAACTGCCACTCTGTAACAGCAAATACACAGAATCATAAATGGCTATCAAGGAGTGCGTTCATTTCTTAAAAGGTGGGAGACACAAAGGCAAGAACTGAATACTGGTAGGAGAATAATGAATTATGTCCTTACTAATTTAACACAGGTTTATGACCACAGTTATTTAGGGTCAACAAACAAGCCGACCAACGAGAGATTTTCATTTTAAATACCTCTTAGGATGTGCCTGGATTAAACTCATCAACATATGTGCTTCCTTTTAACTTCACCACACTCTTTCAATATATGGCAGAGGCACTGCAAAGGTTTTAGCAACGTGAGGTACTGGAATACACACCGGAATTATCAAAATCAGATCAGTGGCAGTGTAATCAATATGAGCTGCTGCCTTGGAAAATTCCAAGGGATATTCACATGCATCTTGTTTTATTCACTGCATGTACCTAAATTTAGGGGCACTTTATTTCTAGTTGCTAGTTAACCTGATAGAGACCTTCTTGGCTTGCTAAGCAGTTTCTTTCAAAAATAAATAAACCCAAAGCTTTGTGAAACAAACCATGCAGATTTCTAGTCCCTCCTGACTCAGAGGCAGATCTATATGTGTATTTATTTGCATATGCCAAAGAAGCATAAAAGCATGTCAAGTGAACAAAACTAAAAAAAAAGTGTGAAAACTAACTTTAGAGATGTTCAATAATTTCACCATGAAGATAAAAGCAATCCAGGACTGTGCCAAGCAGGAAATACAAGCAATACAAGCTGCTTCATCATGATCTGAATATGACTGTGACAAAGGCAGTTCTGTGAAATTTTGACTACATGATTTCAAACCTCTGAAAGAGGTCTGATTTTCTCTTCAAGAAAAAAATAATCTAATTCCCTCCAAGTTATATGGCCAAGTTATACAAGCACACAGCAGTGTTCAGATCCTCTCATTCCTCTCCACAAAGCAGGCAAGCAGCAACCAGGCAGCTAAAAATGTCACAACAGGGCCCAAGAACCAATCTTTGAGCCCATCACAGTTTCTGCAACATTACTTCAGCAACACAGCCAGAGCTGCATTTTGTAAAAGCACCAACATTGAAAGCAACTGTGGAAAAAACGAAGCCACCATGACTAAAGGCAGTAACAGTTTCTGATAAAAGATCACTTGCTACACTGGCTGACACCTCGCCTCCAGGAACATTATCAGCAAGGGGCAGACAGAACCAAAACCACCATTTATTTGGAATTTAGGGTCCTCAAATCATTGTTTCTTGACACTACATCTCCAGTGATTTCATATAAATAACCACAGTATAACCTTCTTCAATGTCACGAACCTGAATGAATTTTACCATTTTTCTGTGGGAATTGTTCGTTCTAGCCATTATTCACCAATTTAAATATGTCTTTGACTATCCAGTAACTTGGTAAAGCAGAATTCACTAATTCCAGGGATAATAAATTTCTTGAAAATAAATAATAAATTTCTTGAAAATATCCTTCACTGAGAAAAGAATTTCCCCATTCAGAGGTGTATATCCTTGTACTGGTATTGCTTGGTACTTTTGGAAGTGGATCATGCCTCAAAAACCAATTAGCATGGCCTATTTGTGTCATCCAGAAACATACGGGCCCTTGAAGATGAAGAGCACATGGTACCGACATTTCAGCACATTATGACAAATGCAAGCAACAACTTGTCAGAGGTGGAAACATTTGCTGGATAACAGAGATGGCACAACCAGAAAGTGGGACAGTCACCCCAAAGAGGGGGAAAACTGTGTTTTTACTAGAATGGGACATGCAGGAATTTAAATGACCTGGGATTTTCCCACAAAAAAAGCGCATCTGCTTCATCTTGAAACACACAGAGCTTTCTTTGTATTAAAAAACTTGCAAGAAAGCATTGGAACCTGACTTGTATCAGTGCTCAAGTCTTATGAGGAGTGTTTGAGGGAGCTGGGGTTGTTCAGCCTGGAGAAAGCTCAGGGGAGACCTTATTGCTCATTACAACTACCTGAAAGGAGGTTGTAGGAGGGTGGGGTTGGTTTCTTCTCCCAAGTAACAAGCAAGAGGATGACAGGAAATGGCCTCAGGTTGTGTTAGGGGATATTTATATTGGATATGAGGAAAAACTTCTCCATGGAAAGGGATGTCAAGCATTGGACCAGGTTGTCCAGGGTCCCTGGAGGTATTTAAAAGATGTGTACGTGTGGCACTTTAGGATGTGTTGTAGTGGTAGGCTTGGCAGTGCTGGGTTAACAGCTGGACTCAATGAACTTAAAGGTCTCTTCCAACCTAAATGACACTATGAATCTATGATCCTATGAAAAAGGAAAGAAAACACTTGAAAGGGGCTCAAACCTTTGGAATTTCCTGGTCTCTTAAGCCTGAAATAGCATTACTATCAGAACACTCACCAAGGCCTATTTCTAAATAAGTACACTGGCAATGATTTCATCTTTGGCCTGCTTTTTCCAAGGAGCTGTAGAGGACCTTTATCTGTAATGTACCTGTACGTTGTGCTTATGATCCAAGGCTGAAGGGCTCCCTGTTCTCGTGACTCACTCTTGACTGGGATTCTCACGCTGAGCTTCAACTCCCCACCACAGACAATTCTCTAGCCAGGCCACCTAGTTTCAGAGACAGCAGAAGCTGCATTCCCTGCCACCTTGCAAGCCCCACATGTGCCCCAAAATGTCTTAAAGTAGGTTTGTGGGTCAGCTGCAGTGTGGGGTGCCATCTTATCACAGCTTCGTACTGCAGCCATGGTGGCAGAGGTCTGATTGCACCTTCCTGCTTATTTTAGGAGCAGCCTAAAGGCAAATTTACAAAGTAATCGCTCTCTCAGTCTTTTTTTTTTTTTTGTTATCTGTAGTGCTTTTCTATAGAAAAAATAAAAAAAGATCACAATGTGATTTCTAAGCCGACAACAGGCCTTTAAGATGACAGAGCAGACATTATATTAAATATGCTTCACCACACACAGGTTTTGCTATTATATACTTCATATTAGAAAATCAGTTGTCATTTCTTTATCAGATCCCTTTGGAAACTCACTACTGTTGGACCCTGCCCTCTACTGACATGCTTGTCCTGTGAATACAATGCAGTCTCTTATACAGATGACAACCCAGATGGCACACTTAAATCTAGACTTTTTCTAAGAGAGAGGAAAAAAAAAAAGAAAAAAAAAAAAGAAAAAAAGAATTACAGGACAAAGCCTAAAATGCTAGCGATTTCTATTTCCTATGTCAAATAGCCAAAAGAGGGCAAAAAGGAAAAAAGAAATTTAAAATTCATTATTAATACTAATCTGAAGAAAATTCATTTGGATCAATACAATTTTATAAGTAAGAGTCTGGATATCTTTCTACCCTTCAGCAATAAAATAGTTTTGTTTATAGTGCTTGTAGAGCCTGTTCTGGGAGTTTGATACAGAAAACATGCCTGACCTGGTAGAAGTTGCAATGGTAAACAAGCAGCTGTGCCATTCTGCTAACCCACAGCATTAGCACACAGGGCACAAGGCAGCTCTGGTGGTGAGGAAGCACTTCCACTCCCGCCACTCTGTGCCCTCTGCCTAGCACACACTGTTAGAAGAGACAAGAAAGTAAGCATTTTGATATCTGTTTTCACTTAAGGCCCTTAAAGTGGAGGCAACATCCATTAAGACTTACAGTAAATTTCTGAGATGAAACTTCTTGTCGGTGTTTTACAGATGAGACCAGCAGAGCTGAGTGATTTGCTAAGGCAAGTCTGATCTGGGGGCAGAAAAGTGCACAGACATGCCATGGCCTTTTATTTTAATGGGTAATGACTTGTTACTGGGAAGGCTCAGCAGAATAAGAAGGAGATGAAGCATAAGGAGGGGTGCCACTTGCTAAATTCGGAAGCAACGGGCCCCAGACCAAAGCTGTTCATCTGATCTGGTACACGGCTGCTTGTTTAAAATATGCAGCTAATGGAAAAAAGCTGAAGTCTGAGAACTACACCACAAAGACAGGAAAACTTCCCTAAGAAACAGAATTAATTCTTCCTAAGTCATTGCTATAGATGTCACTGGGGGCGGGTGTGTGTGCTCAGGGAATTGTGTTTCCTACGCCACAGTTGTTCCATGTTTGCAGCTTCAGTCCAAAGTAAAACCCTAATGTGCTGGTTACTCTTTCTATAGGGTTCTCAGGTTATTTATTCCAGCCCAACTGACAGAAAAGTCAGAGTTACTGCAAGCACAGAGAATGCTTTATGCCCTCCATAAAATCATTTGACAATCCAAGGAAAACTTCCCCGAGACTGTTGTTCAGATTCCAATGTGATTAATCGTATTTACTGGGAACTTTACTTGAGTAAGGACTGCAGGGTCTGACAAATCTGAGCAGGTCAGCCCAAAACACCGAAATGATTCATAATCCTAGAAATAAACATTTGGGAAAAAAAACCAAAACACCAAACCTGTAAATACAGATCAACATCACCACTTGAGGGTGCTGCAGTAGTTCTTAAATTTTAACTTGAGGATGTGCTGCCAGGCAGGTACTGTACACAGAGCTACACGGCAATAATTCACCTAATTACTTCCATGGAGGCACTCAGAACATTTGGAGCTAAATTAGCACAAAATACTGCTGAACAGGGAAGCTTCTTCCGAAATGCAGGCTTAAAGTCCTTAAAACCTTCCTAACTAACTACAGTGATCAAAAGAGGGATTCTCCTTAAAAAGGAGGAGGGAAAAGAAAAAATTAAGTCAAACATAAAAAGGCCCTCAATTACACAAGCACATGCATTTCCAACTCCAAGAAATTCATTACAAGCATAAATCCTCAGCTCTGCACACACATTTCCTTTGACTGTAATACAAGAGAATATTTTTCAAGGCATATCAAATTGATTTTGCTATAAACTATTACAGGATTATAGCCCATTTGAAAAGTCTTCACTACAGGAAACACCCAGAAACTGGTCTCTGTGGGAAATATATTGAATAGTCAGTAAAACACAAAGCAATGCCAAAATACAACATAAAATGTTTCAAAAAAGCCACAGCAACCTAAATGGAGAGTCTGATTCAAACATAATCTAGGATTCTCCTATTATGTAGAACCTTTTCTTTATAATTAAAAAAAAAATTATAACCTCATGAGGATATAAAAACATGGGGGGAAAAAAAAGATGATAATGAAGTTTCTTTTGAAATGTATGAAATCACTCTCTATGTGAAAGCATAGAGACTGCACATGAAATGAGCTCTCGTTTGGAAGCCATGTCCAATTGTAGTTCTTTTATCTGACTGTTATCAGGCACTCAAGAGAGCTGGTCAGGAACTATTTGATGATACTCTTGGAAAATGCTGATCCATCGAAGTTAAAACTGCTGGTGCAAAAAGGGCTAGTTTAAAAGAAAATTCCCAGTTCAAAGACATTTGTGGATGGGGATTTACTGCTTAAGGTTAGAAGATACAAACAGATCACTTTCAGCCCAAATATAACACCAATTTATATCCAAAAGTGAAGTGATTCTGAAATTTGGATGAAGAACTAAAAACTGAAATGAAAATAAATCATTTGAGTTGACCCAAACTAATTTTATTCTTTGTCTTGCCACAGAGCAGACAATTCCAAGACTGATTAGCCATCCCAGCTCACAGCAGCAAAGTTTTCATAGCCTTGAAACCTGAGTCGTTCTCAGCTCTAATCTCTGTGCAGGGTGCCCACCAGAACATGGGGTGTTCTGAGGCTTTCTGAAACATTAAAAATTACGATGATAATCTGGACCTTGGTCTTGAAGTCAAAGTACTGCAACAAGTTAGAAGAGTAGCACTGCCCTGGTGCAAGAGTGAATATGATCTGTGAACAGATATGTACTTGGAAAAGTCATTTGCAATGAGGTAGAGAGTCTCACCCTCTTTCCAAGTCCTCTCCCTCGAACAGGTGACTGTTCAACAGCATATTGCTGCTGATTTTGATACCACCCATGATCCACAAAGTGCATTTCCCAGGGCTGGATTGCCTCACAGACAAGGAACTGACCCCATTTTTAAGGAAGGTTGATTTAACCCCAATGAACATCTTTCTGGGGCACACATGCACTGCCTGAGCCTCTCTTTCCCGGCAGAGGATGACAAAGGGAAAGCAGCGAGATGAGGAGAGGTGTGCGAAAGCCAGAAATTCATTCTGCAAATGATTTGATTAGATACATATTTCTTCTTTGGCCTTAGCACTCTAATAACCTGGAGTCATTTGGCCCCTATATTGCAATACTCAGCAACAGAAAAAGAGAGCAAATGCTACTAAAGACACTCTACAGAGACAAGAGTAATCTTTGAGCCTATGTAGGAAGATATTGTTTTATTAAAGCATCTGAAATTAGAGCCAATACATCAATATTCCCTTTCTTTATAAAAAGTGTGTTAGAAATACGCAGACAACCTTGACATTAAGTGGGTTTTTCTACAGCCTATTCATTTCTACACTGCATTGTTCAACTAGTTATTTTTAAATTTTCATTACTTTGCAGACTGTGCCCTGATTATTCCTCTGAGAATGGTATCCTTTTAAATACCTTTACAAATGCCTTTACACATGATTAACATAAGTACAAGACCTACCTGCTACCCTGTGCCAAGGTCACAAACACCAGATGAGCATTTGCAATGAACAAAATAAAAGATACGTATAAATTTTACAACTTGGAGAACTGCTGTGAGGACTTTTTTGAAAGACAAAAAATAGCATAAGATAGAACACCATCTTGGCCTCATTTAAAATATAAGTCCATCTCACACAGGTTTATCTGGAGCTCCAACTTAGCCTACATGTACAAAAAGAGTCAGCAAACAGGCCAGAGCCAAATGATTTGGTTGTTGGATGCACAGGCAGGTACTCCTGATTACTGACTTGCATCTTTACTACTTGGTAAATTATGCCTCCAGTAAAGTGATGCATTTACCTCCTATTAGCTTCAGTCAGACCAGGATTAAATTTTGGGCAAGCATCTCTGATTCTGTTTCACTTACCCCAGGAATAAAATGTGTGCATAATAACCACCTACCCCAGAGAGAGGGCTGTGAAGATTAATGGTAGGAAAGCACCTGGATGCCAAGGACAGACATTTGTCCTACTTATGTCTACATATGAAAAACGACCACACTTCCTTTGTTTCTCAGAAAATGGTCAGGGTAACTTTAAAATACATATTTGAGCTACGAGTGGTGAACTCAAACATCAGAGTAATTGAAATTATTAAAAAGTAACATGTAACATTGTAACTGTATTTCACTGGGTAAAGGTCAGCGTTAGAGATATGAGACAGCCTTTTACATTAGAATAACTCATATCGCTTTCTCTTCATCAGTCATGTATTTCCATAACTCTGCTTCCTTTCAGTCATCTTATTTAACAAAAAGGATTTATGTTTTGTGGCAAACAGCGCTGCAGAAAAGGCATATTTATTAAGTCTACCATTGCAAAGTCTTCTGGTAGATAAGTGTTAGCAGCCCTTCTTTTTTTCCATAAATAATTTTATTATTTATTGCACACTCCTACTTTATATTTCGTTCAGTTTAATTACACCAGTAACATGCCGGGTAACGTTTCTAATTTTCCTTCTGTAAATAACTGGTATCATAGCAGATGCCTGCCTGTAAGCACTCCTAACAAATGAGGGATGCTGACACTCACATTAAACCACTGTGGTTTCCTATGCACAAATGTTTTTAAAAATGTTGAAACCTTTGGGCTGAAATATTCCGTTCAAAGGAGCATGTGGCTGTTTTGTGACAATGCACACAGGAGAGAGTGACAGCTGTGCAAGCACTGAACTGTGGCACACTGCAAAACTCCCCAAACTTCTCCACAGAAGCATTTCAAAACATCTGCCCTCCTATAAGATCATGAGCACTGCATTTTGTGTACAGCAGGGTCAGGATCTACCATGCTTCTACTCTACTTGTTGGCAGAGTGCAGAGGAAGGGGACAGCAAAATGATTCCATTATAACTGCTGGAGCAGGAATTCTTCCTTCATGGTTTCACTAGATGAGCAGAATACTGCTACTGTTGAGATAAGTAGTACAGGCAATTAATAAGATGTTGCCAATGTTTCACTGCCACACAAATAACAAAAGAGAAATGATTTCTCCCATAAGATCTAAACCAGAAAGAATAATTGACAGCTGGAAGGGAGGGGAAGCAAGAAGCTAGAACACACTCCAGAACTGCAATCTGCTACCCAGTTCTTGCAAGAAAACATGAGTGTTCATGCACTATGCCATTTACTTAAGCATCTATCCTGCATTAGGAAAGCACCTACAAAGTTCTCCACTGAGTTCAGT
The DNA here is from genome assembly GCA_036023395.1 of Myiotriccus ornatus. NCBI lineage: Eukaryota > Metazoa > Chordata > Aves > Passeriformes > Tyrannidae > Myiotriccus > Myiotriccus ornatus. The sequence goes on along the minus strand of JAYRBT010000082.1, from coordinate 6,485,395 downwards.
GATACCAGGGTTGCACTTGAAGTTGAAAATGCTTATCCTCAGAAATGGGACATCCTAATAATGCGATCGTGAGGTCCAGTCCTGTAAGAAATGTTGTTCTGTCTGCCTGGAAATATTTGCAAGATCAGGGCTACAGCTTTATATCATGGTGGTACCACTCTGGACAATCACCTCATGAACCAACCTTTACTTTGCAAAGAGCTACAGTCCTTTCACTCTTTGCTTTCTCCAGCTCTATCATTTTTTTACCTAACAAGGATAAAGCTTGACTAATTCTTGATACTTCATTACTTTTGCTCCTCAAGGAGAGTGAAAAACATACAAAGCAGAATTAAGACTTATCAACAACCCTGTGTTTCAGTTCAGGACCCACAGGAAAAAAAAAGCAGTTGAAACTAACTCATCCTGCCTTTCCTTCTACCCAAGGTAGTGCCCTACCTCATTTCTCCTTATAAGACATCCTTCCTTGCTCTTCAGGGATTTTCCCCATGTTCCTCTACTTAGGACACAGCAGCTCTCCTCAGGCTTGACACTAAAACATCTCTCACTTCCTAAGCCTAAACACCAGTGGCACAAACTTCATGGCACAAACATACCCTTCTCCTAAACACAGCCCTGTCCAGACACTCTGTCTGCAGACAGCAGTTCATAGTCTGTGCCACTCTTCCCTCTCTGACCTCAAAACAGAGAGGGAAGGTCACCCATTGTACTAGGACAAGCCACCACTAAGCTTCTGTGCTCTTAAAAGGAGCTGGTCTACACTAGATTGTCCTTTTTAAAACCACTGCATTTCAAAACTGAGCTTTTCAGGTGTTTTGAGTATGTAGTTGATTGATCCCCATTAAATTTACAGGAACGCCTGAGATAACATCCCCTCTTTAGACATGGGTGCTTATTTATGTTCTGCTTTGAGACATTTTGTTTCTGAACTTGTGTCTGGTACATCAGAGAAAGCTGCTTGCTGTGCACACTGATGGTGATGTGTGTAAAGAAAACACTGCCCATCAGTCTGCCATTTACATATCTCTTCCAGGACTCTGCCAATTGTCCAGGCATAGCAGGGGAAGATACGTGTCCTTCCCCTTTGCACACAGCAATTCTGATTTACTGTGTATCAGTACAAAGAGAGGGGACAGGAAGACTTCCCTTTTCTTCTCTTGAGGACTCTGGGTCTTTAGGCAGCAGATGAGCAGGTTTATGTATCTGACAGCATGTGACACCCCTCTCTCACTTCCCTCGTACAAGAAGCACCACATGTTCTTGCTTCCAGGCTGTCTCCAAAGAGGATGGCCAGAGGGCTCTGCAATGCAGGGCAGACTACCATGGGAAGGCAGGAAGTACAGAAGCAGTTTTTCCTGTTTCTAGGATTACTGGCAGGCTGAGAAGTATCTGATGAATCACGTCTTTTTCTTAAAATCATCAAACCAAATCAATGATATATTTTCTGTCTGTAACACTGAGCAATGGGAGTTCTGGAGGAAAAGGTAATTCACAAAGAACAGAGTGGAAATCCTGCATGTGCTATGGCAACATTTTGTTTATTTAGATTTAAAACAATTAAAAAATTGCCTCTCCATGGGTCTCAGTGCACTAACATCATTAACCACTCAATAAAATTTCAACAGCTCTAAAGTCATTAGTTTTACAGAAAACCAGGCAGCAAGCCATTTCAAGCTATCCCTTGCTTCAGTGCAGGAGGAAGAAGTTCTTCTCTGCCTTTTGCAGCATACTCTAAGTATGGCCTATTTCAGATCTGTGAATAGAATCACATTCCAGAGTCCTGGAGAACACTCTTCTAATTGCCTTAGCTTTTAATGGGCACAAAGGTCAGGCAGCCTTCTCACCTCAGCCTGATGATGCAAACATGATCCTTGTGCTGGACAAGCTCCAGGCACAATAGATCATAGTAGGAATCTTGTGCACCACCCACTATCTAAAAATGGCCAGTGGAGATCCTGGTCTGACCATGCCAAGCAAAATGTTTTCCTCAGAGGGAGGAATCTTGCACCTGGAAATGCACATGGAAATGTGCATCTCCATAGCTGGTGTGACAGTGCAACAATAAATCTGTCCATAGATAACCAGACATGCACAAGGGAGCATGTTAGGAAGGTCAGAAGGCATTGTCCAAAGGGGATTACAGGCAATTCCTTCTCTCTAAGGCACAGGTAACACTCACCTCCACATCTTACCCTCAAGACCTCCATACTGCTGTAAATGAAGCTCAGGCAGTTCACCTCAATCCACATCAAGACATGACTGGAGAGAGAAGCTGACTTCCACCACTCCAGATTCACTTTGAAAATGCTACCAAATATCTCAGTGCCTGTATATACATAAGCAGACACACACACACACTCACATACACAAAGCACTGGCACATGGCAAAGTTTGGAGCCTCAGTGCAGACAGGAGACATGCAGGGCTTCCAAACTTTCAGCAGTCTAAAGCTGGAACTCAGGCCTGATCCAAAGTCCAGTAAGAGCCTTTTCACAGCCTCCAGATGTTAGGCCTCTGTGTAGTGAAAGAAGAACTGAATTATCCCAAAAGCACCAAATTAAACCCAGACAGGTACTGGCTAGGGGAGTAGAACATTTATGAGACACTGTGTTCATCCCTGGGGTTATTTATGTCTAAGGAACCAGGATTCTTGTTTATTTGTAAAGAAAATACAGCCACAGTATGCTGTTTAAATGAGCAGTCTTTTGATATTTTAGTAAGCTTTTCTATTTATACAATGGGGCAATATTTCACTCTCCTCCTGCACTCTGAATGTCACGTGTGATGCCCTTGTCTGTACACATCTTTCATGACTCTGGCAGAAATGAGCACTGCAGACATTTCAAAGCACCACTAGTCATTTCACTAGTGTACTACAAAGCAATAAAATATATGTCATATCACAACTACAAAATACATTTTAATCTTTCCAGAACCTGCTTCTGTTGATGACCCATAAAATGGACAAGTTCAGAGTATTTTATTGCTTATCTTCCCCACCTAAGTTCCTACATTACAAGCTGAGAAATGTTATGAGTCTGAATGAACTGACCACCTGCAATAACCAAATTTCTTTCTACTATTTGAAAAGCAAATATGCACACAAAAAGTAATAACCTTCTATATATGTCAAAAGGTCAGAACAATCCTTAAGTTCAGTGCTCTATTCATATAATGACAGTGTCAGAAACTTGTATTAAGTAGGCACTGTTCTTTTCAAGCTGAAATTACACCAGTTTCCGCTTAGGAAAGCAATGCAAAAAACTAATGCACCACAAAAAGCGTTGCATGAAAGAAATTTCTGGCACCACTTACTTTTCCCATTTCCTTACCACAGATTTCCTCCTTATTTCTTACTGTCTCAAATCAGAACAGCAACCTTTGCTTGCTTAAATTAGCACAATGACTTAATGCAGCCATTTTACATCCACCATGGCCAAGATTAATGGAAATAGCTTTGTCCCCGCTGCTTAATGTTAAACAGCTGAGGTCAGGTTATATGCTAATTTAAACTTCAGATAATCCTACCGGCATCAGTGGGATCACGTATGGCACAAAACATTGCTTCAGTTGCATCTCTGTCCCCTGGAGCCTTCCACTGCATCTTAACACACACCTTTGGTGATGTTCTAATGGGTACAGAGCAACGAGAGCCATTCACAGCAGATGGTATTTTGCACTGCTGCTCACAGATGGCAGTGCTGGGATTTGCCAGTCACACAACAAACAGCCGGTCTAAAACAAGACAATAAAATCAGGACACAAAAAAAGCCAACATGTGTTTCTGTGGAGCAGAACTACTGAGGCAAACTTTTCCAGCAAGACAAAGACAACGGTTAAATCCTCCAGTGTCTCATGAGGTATCAGCTCCAAGTGGAATTTGTCCTGCAGGTTGGGCACCTCACAAAAGCTCTTCCTTTGTAAGGCCTCTAGTGCTTGAGAAGGCAAAAAATAACACAGCATTCTCCCTTCAAGGGTCTAATTGTGTCTTTTCTTACCAGACTACCTATTTTTAAAGAAAATTGTGGCAATAGACTTCTACCCTCACACTCTTTTGACAGACTTGGTTATAGTATTACTGAAATAGGCAAAATTAGACAGATACACACAAACAATGGCTCTGAGTGTCTTAACTTTTTTGGAAACCGGAGTGGAAAAAGAGCAACCAAAAGAAAGCATTAGAAAAGTTTACTTATTACCTACAGCTGGGGTCTTCAATCAGTGGAATTAAGCATACTTAAAATTTATAAGCTCTGAAATCACATTCTGGAAGGGTATCTTCCTCTCCACTGCCTATAGAGAGCCCAGGTTACTCTCTTAGGTATCTGAACTGAATGCCTGGAATGAATATCCTTCAAGTTAGCAGAACAAAATTAATTGTGCAGAGCAAAAGCTCTGTGGATCTAGTGGATCTCACAAAAACTTTCCTCCACATGAAGCCAGGGAGTTTCTTTTGTCAAGTTTTAACAGTCTCTGAGCAGCCCCACAAGCACTATATTGTGAAGCTCATTCTTAAGGACTTCTAGGGAGAGAAGCAACTGGATCAGTTATGCTGAAGCACAGCTGGCACAAAAACAAGGAGTGGCAAGATTTCCAAGGTTCAGAGCTTCTGTGAGACTGTTCTCACACAGATATGGCACATCCTCTGGGATATTTGTGAATATTAAGATGTGTTGTGATGTGAGTACTGTTTCAGCAAGAGGAGGATGCTGCATTTGGCAAAAAAACTCCTGCTTCTCCTGTCAGTTCCATGTGCACAGAACAAAGTGCAACACGTGTACAGGAAAGCCATCACCACTCCTGCACCTGTCACTACTGGAAGGCCATCTGGGACCAAGTCTTCTACTTCAGTTCTGGTAATGCTCCATCCCAAGCTCAGCTGCAGTCACTGGGGTCTGCTCTGACATCAGCAGGGTAACTGGTAGGCAAGGACTGCGTGTGTTCCCTGAAATGTCTCATCAGTCTAGTCAAGTAACTGAGCACAACTAGGGGAGTATCAAGAGATGCAGAGTTACAATTAGTGAAATAAAAAGGAAGTTTATTATTCATATTTCAGCAGCAGGTAGAAACCACAACTGTGATCTGAGTCTCAGTGTGCCAGGCGATATATAAATTCACAGTGGAAGCCAATTCTGGCTCTGAAGAGCTCACAATCTTCAGAAGCAGGAGATGAGAAAAGAAACAGAACTAATACGCACACAGCAAAGCCAGTCACACAGCTAAGGGTTAAATTCCCTCTTTCCAAACACTGAAGCCTCTCCTCTGCCCAGTCTGTCATGCTGCCTGCTAATCACAACACTCTGACATCTTGAATGCGTTCACTTTCCCTGAGTTCTCTGCAAGCTAAGCTATGGGGAGCCCCAAGCAGAAAGCAAGCTGAATCACACTTGCAGAAACCAAAAGGATCAGCTTATTCTGCCATAACTCTTCATGAATCCCCAGTAGGTTATTGCTCCTTTGTCCTTTACTTCTCTTTTACCATCTTTTTTTTTTTTCTCTAAGTAGGTCACCTCATCTCCTGAAGTATGAAGCCATAAGACTATGAAAACATAAAGGAGATTTATTCCTCTCTCTGTGCATGATCTTCTCCACTGAAAGAAGTATGGGAATAACTACAAGGTTCATCATTGACTTCCAAGAATAGACAAATGCCTTTGTTATGCTTCTGTGGCACATCTCAAACACAGGCAGGATGAAACCTACAGTGAAGACCTTAAGTTGTCCACTAAAAAACTTGAGCATGGTCCAAAGGTGGTAAAAAGTCAGAGACTAATTTCATTTGAAAATTTTAATTCATTAGACTTAACATAAGGCCATTAAGGTGGAGGGTTTTTACCTCCCTCAGACCTCTCTGCTCCTAGATACACATTTATATTAAATTTATGATTTACAAGCATCATGACAGACTGCCCTTTGCTAGCCTCTTAAAGGGCTCTCTGTCACAATCATTCTTCACATATGATGCTTAAATACATTTGAATAAGTTGTTCTTGAGAAAATAAAATCCCCAACAAATGAAGCTGATAGAAATTTAAACCCAGGACATGCCTAAAATACGAAGTCTTTGTAGAATAAAATCAAGCACTTCTTTTTTCCCCCCCTTCAGTACTCCTATTTTGCATCTTTTTCAACTGATTTCTGTTCGTACGATTTCCAGAGGTCTTAATTCACACCATCCCACAACAGATGCTTGTTCATGGGCAATATCTCCACACAAAACAAGGCAAGGTTGAAGAAACACACAGAGTGAAGCAGGATTGCTGGCATTCAAGCTGTCTGTAGTGAAGGAAAAGCTTGTGGCTATTTTATTACGAGGTGGATGCTGATCCTACAATTCTGGGGCTATTTATGAACATACCAGGCAGCACACACAAGCTCACACGTGCAGGTAAGAGTCACAAAGTGTTGACCAGAGTCACAAAGGACCTTGATTCACAAGTGACCACTTAAACAAATACACTGTAATGCTGACATTTCAATCCTATGGAAAATGCTTCTGACAAAAGACTAGTAATAGACATCCTTAAGAAATTAATTCTATAATTCCGTATTCCAAGCTTCTCTGCAACAGGCAGACTCTTTTCAGTATATGAGAAATAAAATTATGCAGAATATGAAGGTTTTCTTAGAAGATTAAACCAGAAAAGAGGACATTAAGAATCTGTATCTTTTAAGGTATTCCTATCTCAAATTTTCACTTACATTAAAAGCCCACTAGCTTCCCTAAGGATTAAAAATTGTTAAGATCCAGTATCTTTCCTAAGAATTAACTTCAAGTCCATGGACTCTACCATCACCAGAAATACCATCTACATTCCTCTGCATCTACTCACTCCCTCAAGCGAATAATTTTTTCAACTAAGGGCAGCCCTGCTTTCCGGGCACCCTTTATCAATGGTTCACTACTTTTGACAAAGCCAAGAACAAAATATTCAAAGCAGGAAAGCTGCCATGTGCAAATAAATCAATGAAGTTCACAAGACGAATTATATATCTAGCTATGGTGAAATCTGACTCCAGTGAAATTAAAGGCAACTATACTAGTGCAGGGTCTGCTGACCTGGAGTTTTCATTAGATTCACAGGAAATTTTAAGCTCTTAAAACCACTTGTTAATAATGCCAGATGACACAGCTATGCAATTATCTGGCCCATTAGTTTCGCAGTTTACAACCACTTGCAAGTCGTTTTCCCGCACTCTGAAAACTTTCATGAAAAACAGTATTTACAATAGAGTAGCTGATAACACAGTGCTGATACCAGAAGCTCTGCTCAAGTCCCTGCTTCAGCTGTACTCAGGGCTGGAATAGAGGTGTCTTCTCAGGGTTAGTAGAAGAGTGCATGTGAGAGCTCCTAACGCCTCCAGTATCCATCAGTTCAGGTTCTTCGAGTGCCTGGAATCTTTGAAGCCACATTATTTGAAGAAACAGATTTTTCACACAACTTGGTTATTCCAACACGCTCCAGGAAAACTGTGAGCAGACTCCCAAAGAAAGGAAACACCGAGCATCTACTAAATTTTCAGATTCCATTTGACCTACAAGAGCAGTGAGCTTAATAGTGCTCCATCCATTAGTATTACTGGCCAAGGCCGCTCAATAAAGACTTTACAATGAAAGGATAACAACCACAGCAGGCACAATTCTCAGTGTTCCTGTGGACAATGGCTAAATCAATACTGAGTACCAGCCTCAGAGTTTCCAGACAGCGACACGGTTAGTCTTCCTTCTTCATACAACTTCACTAAAAGCATGCAATAAACCATTCAGCAGGCACAAAAAATTCCTGCGTTTCAACACAGCAACAAAATTTCTCCTCTTCTAGATTGTCCTCTCTTGTGGAAACAGGATAGATAAACCAGTGTGAGGTGTGCTACCTAGACATGCATTCAATTCCATGGATTTTGTCGTGCATGGTGAAACTTCTCCTCTGTGATATTTAGATGAACACAGCTATACAATTCCAATGCACCACAGTTTCCCATTTTCAACCTGCATCCTCAGTTATGTCTGCAAGGCCACACAAGTAAGACCCAACAGTGACAGAAAAGGATCTCAAGCCAACACTGTGCCCAATTTTCCCTAGAAACCAAGTATGGAGTCCACATTTAACTCACAGTTTTCTTATCACCTGAGCTGTTGGCCATGTTATACCCCTAATGTCTGAGCTGAGCTCTCTTTCACACCTTTAATCTCCTACAATTTAAATATTTATACCTAAGCTCTACTTACATAAGCTCCCTTTATAAGTAATAACCACTTTAGGTCAGGAGTCATTTGATCTATTTCAGCATCCATTTCACACAGAGATGAGTTCTGTGCAAGCCTTGGTAAATGCACTTACTAGACCCCCTCAAATTTCAGTAGGAAACTGGAATGACCAGCTCAGATGTAACATGTCCACCCATCATATGTCTACATTTAATCAGGAATCCTGAATCAGTCATGAATTAATCCTGTCCTGTGTCTGCCCGTCTCCTAAGCAGACCATAACACTGTCCTTGCATAAAAGTACAGTGAAGAAAAAGGTGTTAAAGGCTGTTACTTGTGGCTACTATGGCAGTGTGGCCAGAGAAGCACTAGGCAGCAGCTGAGACTGAATGGCTCTAAATAACCATGCATTCTGATACCTTCTTGGACAGTATTTACCTAGACAAGGGGAACTTTCCAGCCTTATGACACAGTGAAAGAAACACCACAGCTATTAAACAAGGAGTATATGTTTGGGGTCTAACCCAAATTCCATCTATCCACTACTCTCTGTGCAACATTCCTATGTGTATTAAATAATTTTCAAATACGACAAGATCAAAATAAACCAGGGATGGTATCTTCATTGCATGCATAATCACTTCTGTAGTATATATGTAAATACCATAAATGAAGGCACTGCAAACACACAATATGAACATACATACATTTTAAATGTCTGCAAGACCTCAAGCTACCCAGGATACCTGACCTCAGTTCCATAACTGATTTGAGAGCACAAATGCCTTTGATTTTCAGCCATTAGCTCACTTTTGAAACTGGGATGTGCAGGCCAATTGACTTGAGGGTGCCGAACACTGCAAAGATCCCTAAAGAACAATCTGGCTTTACTTAGGTGTGAAGTCACTCCTCAGTGAATGCAGAAGGAAAGACAAACAGAGCTGGCCCCAGCCACAAAGGTGATGGAGAGGACAGGGTAATACCACAATCAACTTATTTCACAGGAACACTACTGTTTTCTAGTTAAATCCTCTTTCACAGGGGATTAAGCTACTATGAAAAAACCCAATGAAGAACACTGTCTGCATAACAATTCCAAAACTGCTTCATCTGTAGACAAGCATCAGTGTACTTAAACTCCCACTGGCAGACCACAGAAAAAAACAGTTTGGCAGTGTCTCCTATACTCAGAATCAAGTGTACAGAGAAGCCAAGTTTAAATCTACAGAGGTATTCAGATCTGGAGTCTCTCTTCTGTCAGATGTGTGTACGTCCCCATGCATCACAGCCCGATGAAAGGAAAGAACCCATGAAGGCAGGCTGCTGCTGGAGAGCATCCTGTGGGGTCACAGCACAGGAGAGAAACGCGTATTTCAAATGCAAGATTCACAAGTCAAGGGACTGGGGAGTGTGAGGTGGAAGCCAAATGAGTGATCTTATACTTCATGCATGAGATTTGTCAGGTCTGCCTCCAGCCTTGCAAAAACACTCACAAACCAATACCCAGCCAGCTGCTTTGTATTTTCATTGTATTTCCTTGGGGCAGAAAACAGTCTGCCCAAAAACTGCTTTCATATTCTCCTTGTGTAAATTTTATATTTCAGCACCACTATGATGGGTTTAAATTCACCTTGATTTCTTTGGAGGGTAAAAGCATTACAGAAAAAAATACATTTCTTCTGCTCTGCCTTCAGCCTGAGAATGACAGCAACGTTCTCCCTGTGAAGAAACTGGTAATGCTGCAGTGATTTTTATCACTAGCACTTGTATCTCCCGGATATTAATAGATGTTTGGAAAATGCTGTAGTATCTCATTATTTATAAAATACAACTGGGTAGGCAAAGGGACAAATACCTCTATATCAGGAGCTGAGCAGATTGCTTGTCTTACTCTGCAGTTTACATTAATGGACCACTAAGGTTTGGCTTGGAAAGCTGATGTTAACAGCCCAGATCAGACAGACCTACATGATGCAATCACAATCTACTTTGTCACGACAAGGGCACCGCTGTACTCCTCCTACTCACTGCAAAGTCAACAAACGTGAGCCCATCACCTGTAATATGCATCCAGCTCATTTCAGTGAACAGGTATGTCTCATTTTGGAATAAACTGACCAACACATTATTGTATTAGTCAACATCAGAGTATCAAAATTCAGAGAGATTTTAAACTGGGGAAATTAAAAAAAAAAATAATGCAATAAGAACAAGAAACTACATTGCAATGAGAATAATGAGGTACACAAATATTGGTTGGAGAATTCACAGATAGATGGAAGTTCTGAGGTAAAGGACCTTGTATTAAAACAATTCCTAAACTCAGACAGTAACACCAGACGTCTGGGAAGTGCAAATACTATGCTGGGACCAGTGAAGGAGAGAAAAGTTTTTAATACACTTCTGGTAGGATTTTTACTTGACTTAGCTTTCAAGGTTCTGTTCCCATTTTGAGACAAAAAATGCTGATTAGTTTGGACAGAGCATGGAGAAAAAACAAGAGAAACAAGCAGAAGGAAAAGTAACTGAGAGGGGTAAAAAACCTCAACAGCTTTAAAACAGATGTTTATAAAGGAAGTGGCTAAAATTGCTGTGTCTGTGGTGGACAGAACAGATAGTACAAGAAGGTAAGAGAGGGAAAACCTTTCTAAGGATACTGTAGCATCACCCAGGAAGATGTGAAACCCACTCTTTATAATTTTCAAAATGTTAAAGAGACTCATCCCAAGAGTGACTAAGGCAAACACTTGGATTGCAGCTGAACAATAAAGTAAAACCTTATATTCCCCTTTAGCAATATATTTCCTTTTCCTTTTTTAGTGCTGGTGAGCTTTGGTTTTTTTGCTTGTTTTGTTTGATGAAAGATTGCAGGGCTTAAGCGTACAGGAAAAAAATCTTTCAATTTTGTGGAAACTAAGCACACTTGAAATTATACAATTCTGCAAAAAACCCTCAGAGCCTTCAAACCATCACGTGTCAGAGTAGGTGTTTTAAAGATGATTTTCATTATACTACACATCTCTTACTTGATTATACTCTGATTCTATTCTCACTTTAAAAGGCATCACTTCTGCTGACTTCAGTAGCATTATTCCCCCTGTTTTTACACTCACTACACTAAATGAGAATAGACCATCCCTCAAACAGTAGAATGGATTTGGGATAACAAGATTTTAATGTTCTGGGTCTTTTTTGCCATTTACTACTGTTCTCCAAGTTTCATTTATGCCTATAAATTGCCCCTTTGATGGCAGTGGCAGGAATGTATTTGTGTAAGACACTGCTCACTTCCATAAGCACAGGAAGACAGATGAACCCCTGCAGAACCCTGCAGCTGGAGCTAGATTGATCTCTAACTCAATCCAGCAGTTCTTAAACACAGGTACCATGAAAAGCTCTCCAGCAAGCTGCTGAATACAGCAGACTGTTTAAAAACAATTGAAGAAGTGACTGAGTAGATTCATCTCATTGTAACAAAATTCTCGCCAAGTAAGACAAGCTTCCTCAAAAGGCTGGGTTTTCCACTCAGTTTCTGCGACTGCATCCCCTGGTAAGCTGCACTTCTGAGTCCATGAATGCAGCAGCACAAAGTAAGGAATACTGAAAATCTGTGGCTCTTTTTAGATCTCAGCCCACCTCTAGACAAAAGCCCTAATAACATTCAATATTTTGCACATGGGCTGGATCTGAGGAAACGCTCACAGAATTACCCCAACAATAAGTCTTATGACCTACGAGTCAAACTAAACTGAAAATACTCTGAAATTACATTCTACGAAGTGTTCTAAAATTACATTCAATATCAAAAGACCAGTGATGTCCAGCAGGGCCAATCATTGCTCAAATGGGCATCTTCCACACACAAATTTCGTTCTTTCAGACATAAAGCTTCTCCAGCTTCAGAATGTTAAACTGCAACTTGTAAGATCTGAACAGCAAACCCATGAATGAGAACTTGCCTCTCTCTATCTCAGAGAACTCCCTGAAAACACATACTTGTTCAATATCAAACTGTCTTTTGCAGTCCAGTATTCTTGACTGTCCTTCCTGAAGGCCCTCCAAGAGCAAACAGTCCTTACATCCAAGAAGATACTCCACTTCTAAAGGCTCTAGGAAAGTCACAGTATCTTGTTATTTTCAAAACACAGCTGTCTTTTAGGGAATCACAAGGGTAAAGGGTCTAAGTCTCACTCAAGTAAAAGCTAGCTTAGGTCCCCCTCCAGAATATCAGTTTACCCCGGAAGAAACAGGAAATCTGCATGTTTTTAGGGAGCCAGAAGACATGAAGTTGTATGTCACAGCCCTTTTGTCGCTTGCTAAACTCTTCCGTAAAAGTTGAACTTGAGGAAATCCATACTTTTGATAATCACCACAATATCTTCCTTTGCAAGTATAAATAGATAAGGCAGAGGAGTTTTTCAGGTGGAAAAGCATATCATTGCTTTCACAGCAAAGGAATTCTGCCTACCTGACCACACCTCTAACACCTTTCTCATAAGGGAAGTCATTATGGTGGCTTTTGTAAAGAAGAATTTCTGATTTCTGCATGTGATATAAACAAGAGATCCCAGAATCCCAGAGAAGAAGTAAAAAGAAAGTGCCTAAGACGGAGGAAAGCCCATAAACCCCAGCATTCGGAAACCAACCTCAACTCCAGAGCTGGGGTTAACTGAGGACGCCTTGAACACTTCGTGGATCATCAATCAAGATAAGCACTCCAAAGGAAATGCTCCGCCTCTGCTCCCCATGAAAGAGCTCCCGCTGTTCCTCACACAGTGCACCATTGCTGGGAAGCCATTTCAGGAGAGAACTGTTCCCCTGATTGTGCAGACTGTCAACAGCTGAGAGGATCTCTAACAAGCCAGTCACAGAGGAAATCCTGAGCACTGTCCTGTCTCAAATCTATGGTAATTCTCCAGGTCAGGGGTCCAGTCCTTTGGCAATTAGCAGAATAAATTAGTTTGTTAATCACCTTGGAGGAACAAGTACCTAATCAATGGGGAGGTGCTGTGATGTTATTCACATAATCACACAGCTACAATGGCCTGGTTTTGAATGACATATCCTACCCAAAATAGCCTGGAGGAAGAGAAGTGCTGTTGCCAAATGGTATTGGAGGAAACCTGTTTGGGTATGCAGGAGCTGTGTGTCGCCTTAAGCAGTATAAGTAAATTTGTGTGTATTGCAAAACTACATCTCTGAAACTATTTCAAAGTTAGACTTGCAAGAAGCTATTCAGAAAATAATGTAAAAACCAGGTCTGGTGGCATCAATCAGAAATTCGTAATACTTCACTGCATAGCAAAGTGGGAAAAACTGCAAAGAACTAAAATTGGGAGAGCAAAGCCATGGAGAAATCAACTGACAGAATAAAACTGCCCACCAGCTATGTCTGGAAACCAGCCTTTAGTGTTACTGTATGCTTTGCTTTAAGTAGGTGTTCACCATTTAAGAGCACTAATAAAATTGTGTCCTGAATGCAAGGATCAGGGTGTGCTTAAAATTTTCCAAACAATAGACCTGGAGCTTGCTTCTGTTTTAAGATTAAAGGCCACAATTTGTACATATTTTTATCCAGATCTTGCTCTGACATAACATTTAGTAACACTGATGCCATCCAGAGGACTGACAGGATTGAGGAGTGGACCCGTGCAGACCTCACAAAGCTTGACAAACCTAAGTGCAAGGTCCTGCATATGGATTGGGAGCAATGGACTGAGAGCAGCCCAAGGGAGAGAGACCTGGAGACATGGGTGGATGAAAAATTGGAGGTGACCCAGTAACCTGTGCTCACAGTCCATAAAGCCAACTGTCTCCTGGGCTGCACGACAAGAAGCACAGTCAGCAGGTCAAGGGAGGTGATTCTCCCCCTCTACCCCACTCTTGTGATACCCCACCTGTTCAGCTCTGGGATCAGACCTGGTAAAGCAGCTACAGAGGAGGTTCACGGAAGGGGCTTTGGAGCAGATGATCTTTAAAGGTTCCTGCCAATCCAAACCATTCCATTACATGACTCTATGAGCTTTCTGTGCTTCCTTGTCAGGCCTTTTTGCATTCAGTTCTGGACAATTATTTTCCTTTGAGATCCACAACGACCCTAGACAGCTTCCATGAAGCAAACTGCTTATGCAAGGTTATCATACAAGAAGGATTATATATACTCTCTCTTACAAAGAGCTTTTAAGAGAACACAGTGTCATCTTCTAATGTGTCCCAATCACAAAACCCAAGGTTTCCATCTGCTGTTAGTTTTCCCTCTATATCACGACTGTTCTTTCTAACATTTCCAAACTACTTATCAAAGTTTCCTGAATGAGGAACCTCAGTCCAAACCCCCAGCCCTTGGTTAAAGTTTTATCCAAACAGGTCTTTGATAAAATTTCAAGATCTTTATCTGTGTTGTTCATTTGTTTTAGGATTCTCTAGGATTATCAGCTTGACTTTCTGTATGAGGTCAAAATAACTCTTCAGCATAATGAACAAACAGGCATAAGCTTATGCAAAAATACAGGGAAGAGACCTTCTAGATTTCTCCTTCCTCCTCAGATTCTTTGAGTCACTGGCATGGAACCAAAACCTGTCATATGCTGGGGTCCAGTACGAGCACAGAGCAGAAAAATGCTCAGGAAGCAATCCAGTCCTATGTAAGGCAAGAGACAACATACTCTGCAAATAAAGCTTGCCAGCCAAACTAGCACAGAAGCTCTACCAGTCCCCTGTGGACTTATGTTGCATAGAAGCTCTGATTAGATTATCATAATGATCCAATTCAGGCCACAAAATCTATTATTCTTTCCAGAATCTGAACTAGCACATTATAAGAGATAATTTTGTAAACTCACGTCAACATTAAAGAAACTCAGATTACTATTCGATCAATACTTGGAACATTAAAACAAATTCCTTGGAGTCCTTATGTGTATCTAGTGCACCAGTAACAGACTGGAGTATTTGCAGAACTCAGGGCAAGTATCAAGTCTATTTGCTTAGTCAAACAACAAGAATCCTATGAATTCCTGCAAAGTTTCTCTGGCCTAACTGACATTAGCTAACAGTTGCACTTAAAAATCTCACTGCTTTTAGTAACGAATCCAAGGAAAAACCTCAAGGATGTACTGACATGACCAACCTCACCTAACCTCCTCCTACACAGGAGTATATTTTTCCCACAGCTTTTCAAAGATCTAGAAAGCCTGCTTTGGAAACAAATCACAGCTGGCAAGACACCAGCTTTCCTTGTCACATTCCTGTTATCAGCTAATTTAATGATGTAATTTAATCTTCCTCTGGGTCTTATTCTCAGAGATCTTAAATGTACACATTCATCTATAAGGACCCTTTACCATGTACACACAGCTTCAGTAATCTCTTTTCAGTCACCCCATCACATCAGACTTGGAAGTAAAATGAGGGTGAGGACCTGCATAGTGCTGTCTTTTTGGCTAAAGCAACCATCAAGAAGAGTCAGGAAAGCAGCCACCTACTGAAAAGCAAACATACTAGTGGAAAAGGAGGAGGTGGAGCTCCTTCCCCTGCTCATCAATACACAAGGAATAATGAAAATCAGGCAACTAGTCGCAGTCTAACAGCCTGCTCTCAACAAACTTCATTGGCACAGCATCCTGGTGCCTTTCCTAGCCCAGCACAAGCAGTAGCTCCCAGCCCCAGCAGCTCTTTCCCTGCAGAAGGACAAAGGCCTAAAAGCCCTGCTTTAAACCAAGCCATTAAACTAACCTCAGTTTACAAAATAGCCCATCTTGCTCTGGATACTTCTGGCTAACTGAATTATCTGGGGAATCAAAAAAAAAAAAATCCAGAAATTCTCCTGATTGTCTTGCTCCAAAACATATAGCCTGAAACATGTAAGATTAGTTCAGAATGAGCTCCTTATTCTGAATGGTATCGACAGCTCTTCAACCACAGTGAGCACCAGAGTGGAAAACACCTCATAGCTAAACAACTACTTCTTAGTTGACATGATGTACATACTCATGTATATATCAGAGAAAAATGCTATGAAAAACAATTTTTAAAGGATTTATAAACAATTTAAAAAGGATTTAAAATGGTTTAATACACACCAATCTTCCATCCCAAAACACCAATTGGATTGTATTGGTTTGTGTGGTAATGGTTTGGTACCGGGAGAGCTTCAGAGGTGGCTTCTGTGAGAAGGTGCTGGAAGCTTCCCTTATGTCCAAAAGAACTAATGCCAACTGACTCCAAGACAGATTTGCCTCTGACCAAGGCTGAGCCCCTCAGTGATGCTGTTTGTACCTCTGGGCACAAACAATCGTATTTACAAAGGCGGGGGGGGGGAAATCTGTGCAATTGTAGCCAAAGAAAGGAGACTTCTTTTTCCCCTAAGCACAGCTTCCAAAATTTATGGAGGTGTTCTGTAAGGAAGGGTATTTTTAAGCTTCCTTTATTTTTTTTCATTGACAGACTACAGAACACAGGTTTTTGAAGCAATCCGATGGAGACATCAGTTTTAAGGTGACATGCGAGCCGAAACAGAAATATCTCCTTAAAATTGTATCTCTTCCGAGCAATAGCAATCGGTATGACAGATACAGCCAACAGAAGGCAACAGACACACAGCTGTGCATTTGAAGTCAGGTATTGTGTCAGAAAATAGTCTAGTAGTTCTTAAAATAAGCGTCAGAGCATTGGACTCAACTCTTGCAAGGCAAACTCTGCCAAACCCCTTCAAAATTAACGCAGTGTAAGTGAGAGGAAGTGAAAGGTTAGGCAGCTTTGGTTTTCTAGCCTTACATACTCGCTAAAAATCTAATTTTGGCCTGCATAGATACATATACACATACATTCCTGAGGAAAGCCTGTGTTGAGAAATATTACAAACTTTAAGATTACTACATGCTGCTAATATGTTTCATAATGTATTTTCTGAAATCATATCATCATCTTTTAGAAAGGCTGGAAAATGGGTAGACAAAGCCAGGAATACAACCCAATCCAGATATGCCATGGAAGTGTTAATTAAGAAACCTTAGGAGGGACAGGGCAAAGATATTAATTAATACTGTCATAGTACCTGTGATGTCCCAGTGCCAAATTACAAGCAGCAGAGAAATGTGGTCTTGTAAAGGGCTGACTGATCGAGGATATATCATTCTATCTTATGTCAAAAAGCAAGCAGGTTGCTTTTTAAAAACAAAAGCAAAGGACGAGCTGCAGCTCTGAGAAGTCTCCAGGGCACATCAAGTAGAAGTTAATTAGCTGACTTGCTTGGAACAGATAAGGAAAATCCCTATGGCTAAGCATAATAGGGACATGTTTTGGTGTTGTATCTCTTGCTTCTTTATTTCTAGAAAACACTTTTTTTTTTTTTTTTTTTTTTTATCATTAGAGCTTGACTAGGGGTAAAGTAGATTCTCAAAAATCAGATGTCTACTACTAATCCATTATCCAAGTGCAGACTGGCAGAATTAAGGCAGGGTTTGCTACTGACCCTAATTCTCCATTTCAAAAGCTTACTCAAATTGTTAGGCTGAAAAGGACATCTTTCTTAGAATACAGCTGTCTCTGCTACTTTGACAAGCAGTGTCAACCAAGAGAATTACCATCACTGTTGGTTCTTATTAAAACATACAAACAAAAAATCCAAACAAAACCCTTAGTTTAGCAAGAGGCCTGACCTAAACTATTATAATCAAGTGAATTGCTTTAGGAAAGTAAAACCTGGAGTAGACTTCAAAGCCTTAAGAAATCAGCTATTTCTCCTCTCTAAGGGTTCTTTACACTCTATGTGGTCAATCTTCCTGGAAAAAATAGAAAGCAAGGTCTTCCCAAATTCTGAAATGTTCTGACAGTCTGAGCACTGGGATTGGGAAGTGCACTGCATTCAGGACTCCACCTGCCACTGGCACCTATACCAAACTATAAACGCCCTCTATGTAACTTATTGTATTAAAATTATGGGTAGATTTAATAATGTAAGTATGACATTTTCACGTCAGTTTTTAGTAGACCTTGTTTTATTAAAATTCCTATTGCAACAGAAGCTGCAGAAGTGTGTCCTTGCCCTCTAACTATTTACAAGCAGAGCTAAGTAGTAAAGAATTCCTAAAACTCGCATTTCTTTTCTCAGACCATAGCTCAGTAACACAGAAAACCTGTCAGTAAGGCTCACAGCACCAGATCAAATGTTTTCTAACTATATGACACAGAATATTGTCCAATAGAAGCTCATTCTGCTCTAAATTCATTACAGAAGTACGGACAAGTTCAGGTTGTACCAGCAGGCTTTTGGCAAGATCAGGTATAGTTTTGTCTTCCACAGCAGCCTTAGAAGCCAAGGGAGCTGACAGAAGTGTGGGCATGTGCCAAAACCCAAATTAGATCCAGTTCATCTTGCTGCATGGTCCAGTAGTCCACAGATGAGTACAAATGATTTTGAAGCCATAGCTTCTGTTTCCTCCAGAGAACAGATAGGTCTGCCTATTCCCACAGATATGTACTGCCCTCAAACTTTAATTGAGTTTGAAAAGCTTCAACAAAAACAGCACAGGGCAAGAGGAAGTATGGACCACAGCATAGAATGGAAAAAAAAATGCCTTTTTTTACAGTGTTTCAGCAATGCTGGGCAGTTCAATTGTACCGGAATCTCAGAAATGCACATTAAAAGAGCAAAGGTAGAAATAATATCCACCGTACTATTTTATAGGCTTTCCAAGGCTGAGCTGTTGGTTAGTTTTCAAAGTTGCTGGGGGTTCAAAAAATGTTATTGTTCAGACAAAAACCAACTGCTTCTAGTGAGGGTAATACCTGTGAAAAAGCTTGAGAGTCTGATTTTCCAATGAGGCCAAAAAAACTGTTCTCTCTCTGCACATGCAAATTTTGTAAGAATGATGAGTTTTGCAATTCAAATATTGTATTGTTTCTTGGCAGTACATACAAAAAAATACTGGTGCAAGACAGGTATAGCTCATGCAGTCTCACAGCAGGCCTCTTCTGGAGGGCAGGCCAAACAGAGGTGCTATGTTATGAGGACACCAACAAGGCTTGGCTTGGACCACTTCTGTTTACACCTGAAAGATGCCATGAGAGTGCATGAAATTCAGAGAGTTTTAAAAACTGTCACAGGGGTTAAATACAGACTTACACTGAGTTCTCCACAGTCTGAAGCAGATCAGAATGTTCAAACATTTCGACCTCGTCAATGATGCATTGCATTAAATGTCGGTTGGCTGCACTCATTTTTTGAGGGGAAAATAAAATATTTAAAACAAAAGCATAATAAACTATTTAATAACTCAGTCATCAGCAACAGTCACAAAAACAGACCCTATAAAACAGTCACATTTAGATCAATGTGTTGCAATAGAAATGTCCTTAACCTGACATGATTTGCTATCAGGATTGTGGTTTTTTTCCTACAGTATTTTCACGAGCAGGAGACCGAGGAGTGTTTGTAGCTCTTCACTCTAATTTAAGAGGTTTAGAAATCTGAAATGACATTCTGCACTATTTGAGCTTTGGCAGTTAACTAAACCTAAAATTGATCCTCAGTCCTATATAAAAAGCCACATCTCACTAACACAAGCAGACAGCCAGGCACTCCACCCGTTACGAAGTACTTTTGAAATACTATTCCTTATGACAGTGGTAGCTTTTAAAACGAGTTGCAATTGAGAGTGTTTTTTAAGATGTTAAATTAAAACATCAATTGGCATATGACAACCAGGGAGACGTGGGGGGAAAAACAACAGCTCTTAAAGCTGGTCCTGATATACAAGTAGATCCCTGAGAATTTTCAGCATCTCCGTCAAGGCTCACCCCTGGACAAAAGAACCTATTTCAGTGCATGGATTTTCCCATACATGTGGTTATCCTAGCAGATAAGGCCGTCACTGAACATACTTTTATTCCAGACCACTTGGACTGAAGTTCACTCAGGGTTTGTGTAGCACCAGATGAAGTCACAGTTCTGGGTTGTGAATGGGCTTCATAGGTACTACTCAACCTGAATTAGTATCTTTTTAAGCTGGGTGAACATTCCCTTGTAAATATGGGAAAATGTAGATAAACTACCACTTTCTGCCTAACTGCACTTTTAAAAATTCTACTAATGCTGTGCCATATGTCTGGTACAGTACGTAGTAACCTGGAATTAATGAGAAGATATCTGATGATCTTTCTGGTAGCACCTGCTGCAGTTAAGTTTCAGAACTCTACTGAAGATTTATTGTGGTTCCATAAACTGTGTTTTCATATGGGGATTTTCAGAATGGAGGAAAACATTATATACCTCTGTTTTCTTCCATCTGTGTGTGCACAGAATCATAGAATCATAGAATGTTAAGGGGTTGGAATGGACCTTAGAGAGCCATCATCCCCCTTCCATGGGCAGAAACACCTCCCACTAGACCAGGTCGATGAAGGCCTCATCCAACTTTGCCTTGAACAGTGCCAGGGTTGGGTTATTCACAAACTCCCCAGGCAACCTGTTCTAGTGTCTCTCTCAAGTGCCTCACAATAAAGAATTTCTTCCTAATATCTAACCTAAATTTCCCCTCTTTCAATTTGTACTCATTACATGAGCACTTGTATAGGACATGCTTGTATTTTTTTTTTATTTTTTCCAATTTAACAAGCTATTACTATTCATTAAATCAATAAGATAAATATTTAAGTATTTATCTTATAAATACAAGGTAATATTATAAGATCAGCTGATTACAAACAAAGAAGGGATGGTGGAAGATGCAGTGGTCAGAGGCCATCTTGGGCATAGAAATCATGAAATTCTTGGTGAAGTATGGAAAGGGACCAAGAAAACCTTTACTTTGGACTTCCAGAGGGAGGACTTTGGCCTGCTGAGGACACTGGCTCAGAGACTTCCTTGGGAAACAGTCCTTAACAACAAAGGGGTCCAGGAAGCTGGACATAGCTAGAGGATGAAGTATTAAAGGCACAGGAGCAGGCCTTCTGTGTGTTGAAGGACAAGCCAGTGGAGAAGAAAACCAGGCTGGATGAGCAGGGAGCTCTTGCTGGAACTCAGAGAAAAAAAAGAGGGTTTATGACCATTGGAAGAAGGTGCACTCTTCACTTAAGAACTGGATGGATGGCCAAGCCCAGAGACTAGTGGTGAAGGGTGCTACATCCAGTTGGCAGATGGTCACTAGTGGTGTGGGACATTCCTGTTTAAGATCTTCACAAATGATCTGGATGAGGGTATCAAGTGATACTCAGTCAGTTTACAGATGACACTAAGTTGGGTGGGAGTGTTTATCTGCTCGGGGGCAGGAAGGTTCTTCAGAGGGAACTGGACAGGCTGGATTGATGGTCTGAGGACAATTTTATGAGGTTCAACAAGGTGAAATGCCGGGTCCTGCCCTTGGGTCACAGCAACCCCCTGCAGTGCTACAGGCAGTGGGAAGAGTGACTGGAAAGCTGCCCAGCGGAAAAGGACATGGGAGTGCTGGTTGATGGCAATTCAACAAGAGCCAGTGTGTGTGCCCGGGTGGCAAAAAGTCCAGTGGCATCTTGGCCTGTATCAAAAATAGTGCGGCCAGCAGGACCAGGGAAATGGTTGTCCCTCTGCACCCTCTGCACTGGTGGGGCTGTACCTCAAATCCTGTGTTCAGTATTGGGCCCCCCACTACAAGAAAGACTTTGAGGTGCTGGAGCGTGTACAGAGAAGGGCAACAGAGCTGGTGAAGGGTCTGGAGGGGAAGTCCTACGGCTGAGGGATCTGGGTGTGTTTAGCCTGGAGAGGAGGTTGTAGCCAAGGGGGGCTTGGCCTCTTCTCCTGGGCAACCAGAAACAGGACAAGAGGAAATGGCTTCAAGCTGCACCAGGGAAGGTTCAGGATGAACATTGGGAAGAATTTTTTTCACTTAAAGGATTGTCAAGCATTGGAAGAGGCTGTCCAGGGAGGTGGTGGGAGTCATCATCCCTGGAACTGTTCAAGAAATCTTCAAGAAATGTGGCACTTGGTGCTATGATTTAGTTCCTGTGGTAGTTTTCAGTCAAAGCTTGGACTCAATCTTGGAGGTCTTTTCCAACCTTAATGATTCTATGATTATATTTCCAAGTAGTACCCAGAGGTGTCACTGAATATATAACAAAAAACGTACACCAGAAAGCCAGGACTGCAACTTCTGAGCAGGTACTAATAGTTCCAGTGCTGAACTTCACTAAATGAGGCAAGTAGTTTAAAAATCATGAGGTCTAACAGTTATTTACTATTAGTGCTTTTATTTGCCATTTGTCTTTCAAATGAGCAAGTTCCCTCATAAACATCATGGACAACAATTGCCTTCATAAACACTTTAATTGAATATGAGATTTTCCAATGAACACATGACTGCAGGGTTGTGACTGTAAGATGGGAGAAAGTTCAGTATACACTTACATGCTCTCAATAGTATAAAAACTCATAATACGAAGGCTATTACTGCCTTAATTTGCATGAGATTATAATAGCCAAATATAACAAAGATAGGAGAGGAACACAAGATAATAACAAGACCTCAGCATAAACAGAAAATACATTTGCACTGAAATAAACGTTAAGTACTTCTCAATCCAAAATGGGTACATCTATACAGAAACCCCACCCCAAAAGCAGCTTAGTCTAGTGTTTTTGAAACATATTAACATCAAATGTCAGTAAGAACATAAAACTTCTTTCACATCTCAATAAACTGACTTAAAGCAGCTATCTGCTGGATTACAGTCTAAGTCAGTCTGCCCAAACTGACTGGGGAAACACACACACAGTGATAGAGCAAACAGTTCATCACTATTATGCTCTGACACTTCCATCACATTATTTCTTGTTGCTAATGCCTGTACCTGTATTTGTGCAGATAAGAGACAAACAAGAGTAGTGCTCTGGAGTTTTTTAATGCTTGGTAACAACAAGTGTTTCTCCCTCATCCTAAGGGCAAGGGACTGCTGTCTCAGCATAGGGGAGGAAATGTGCCCGTACCCGGATACCAAGCTGAGGTGCTTCCTGCAGGAGTTGGTCTGGCAAGGGTCCTTCCTAAGTCTGGTTACAGGCCAATCATCATATATATTTCTGGAGGAAGTCCCACTAATCACCAGTAATCCCCAAGCCAACATCTACAAGAGGTGTTCACTGGATGTCGGGATCCCAGAGGGAGAAGAGTTAACCATGCCTATGCACAGGTGATGGTCAGACATGAGCTCAGTGCAGCTGTGTGAGAACTTCACAGGGTTCCAGGAAAGCAAAAGGACAGACAGGGTCTGTTGCTACCCCAGTGTATCACCTGCTTCATTTTCTAGTTTAGGCATGGTACTAAACCCAGATTACTATTCAGAAATATATGAGACTATGTCACAGAACCAGCAATTGCAGAAGAGTGAAGTATCCCACTATGTTACTCTGTACCTCTCAACACCCTTTACTAAGTAGATTCTTTCTATTTTACAAGTAGTGAGAGACACACAAAGCCTCCAGGATTTGCCCAAGGTCACAGAGATCAGTGCCAGTGTAGTCAAATCAAAGCGCTTCACTAGAGGTTATTTGCTGTGTTCATACAATGCTGCATTCGTGATTTCTTTCCAATTTCTATTTGCAACACACTGAAGTGACAAAGATCTGAATAGAGATTCTTAAATTAGGTGTGGAGAGAATACTTTTTGAAGGTATTTTGGGGATAAAGGTTAAACAAAGGGGAAATTTAGAGAGGCACTGATAGGAGTAAATGTCTTCACGCATTTCTCCTGTGCTCATTTTTCTCCTGTATAAGAGTTCTCTTGAAACTGAGGTGCTTATTTTTCGAAGTGTTTTATTACTGCAAAAATAGAAAGGTAAACTGAGAGTTTCCCTGTCCTAAGGGATATTTACATTTATTCAGTTTTTGATCTGACAGATACAGTTTATCACTTGGCCCTGTAAGACAGATATGCAACTTAAAAAATACAATGAAACAAGCATCCAGTAGCAGTTTGAAGGACTCAGAGCTATGACCAATAACTGGTTAATTCAAAATACATACACAGGCCTAGGATCAAGGATGAGAACCCAAGGCTCCCCAGGCAAAGATAAATGCTTTAATCAGCTGGCCAGTGGGTCTTGGGGTGTCCTTCGTCCCACAAATCCCAAAGTGCAGACAACTTAGCATTTTAAAGCATAAGGAGAAAAGGCTCTTCTGCATTCAGGAGGGGACATAAGGGCTTCAGCCACCCAGGCAGAGGATCTCACACTTCATATAGACAAAAACTCTAACAACAAGGTTCTATGGAAAAAATAAAAACTATCCCTCCTCTGTTCTCCTCCACCGTTCCATCTGAAGCAGCAGCTGTCTGGTTTTTTCAGTAAAATTTGACAAATGCCTGCTAAGTACACAGCTGCAGCACCTACTACAGCAGCCTTGCTGGGACCTGGACACTTTCTCCTGACATGGCACAGGCAGAAGGTTATTCCATTTTGGAAAAGAGACATGCCTCATCACGCAAACACAGGCTGTGCACCGACTTGGCAGACCAAGGTTAAAAAGTAAGATATTGAAGTCATGTATGTATCCTGAGTTTTAGGCTGTAGGTGAGCCAAGATTCCAGGACTATAATTCTTAATTTACATTACTAGATTCTTGACAGCTTTTGCTTTAATCAGCTCAATCCTGCTTTTCAACTAAGCAGTCACTCCCTACAATAAACATGATTGTACCACAACTTTACCCACAGTCTGTGCAAAAAATAAGACTGGTGTCTTCTGGACTGAAGAGAACCAGAGGTCCAGATTACTACAAAATTACTACTTAAGCCACATATGAAAAGAAAACATTAAAGACATGAAAACTTGTGCGATGGTCAATAGCAAAAGACTAGAAAGATGAGAACCCAGAAAACACAGACATGGCATGGTGCATAACAATCTTAATGAATTAGTTTTCACTGCAGAAATTAAATAAAGTTTTCCATTGCCTCATATATCACTGAATCATTTGTCAACCCCAGTGGCCAAACACTGTGAATGCAGAAGAGAATAAAGCAGATCTTGAAAAGAGTCTGGTGAAAGTATAAGGCAATCAATACATTTTCACATGGCTTTCATATTATGTGTGGCATTTTTTGCAAGCCTTTCTATGAGTAAAAGGTGAGTTCAGCTTTAAAAATGGGAATTCTTATGATCTAACAATTGATACAAATAACACAGAAATTTAGCAAAGAACAGTGAGAGTAACAGCACAGATCATCATCTTCTAAGGCAGCCAGATGGAGATTCTGTTTGGCAATGGGAGGAAAGCAGTTTTCTACACAAAACTTGCACAAACTTGGAAACAGGGAAAGAGAGAACTATTTGTATTAAGAGCTGTCAGGAATAATGATGAGAACTTTTACAATGTAATTGTGAAAAAAAAATGAAAGGCCAATGTGACAGACTTGACAAGAATAATGCCTCAAATCCAGTAACAGCTAATGAGAGTGTTTAGTAAGTACAAGGGAAAAATAAAAAAGGGAAAAAAAAAAAAAAGCCTGGAGAGAATTACCTTCCTTCACATAGCCAGAACCCAGATATTGAACAGAGTGCTTGGTTATTCATGAGTAATTAAGTGCTGAGGTATAATGTCTTGTAATAAATGGGACCTTTTTGCCATCAACTCTATAGGCATCAGAGATTCCTAGTCAGAGAAATGTTTGGGACATTTGACTCTATCATGTAGGGGCAAGGCTTGAATTGCACCTGACCTTGGAGAAATGGTTGCAAAAAGCAAAGGTAAGTGATCTGACAGCAAAAAAGTTAAAACACCATCAGTCAGAACAAGTACTGAAGCCCAAGGCAAAAGGAAAACAAGAAGCAGAACCAATACACAGGCACTGAGGTCCAGGATGGAAGGGAAAGGGAAGGTGGGCTGGAGGAGGTTGAAGAAAGACAGGTATGTCACGTGCTAAAAATCACTATCTTCTAATTTTGAAAAATACCATTTATAGAAGAAAGAAAGCAATGTATGCAGTTACACAGAGATTTCCAATTAAACCGAGTTACACAATGTGACTTCAGCAAATGCAAGGACCATCACTGTGTGAACACTATAGGAAAGAATTGCCAACAATTCAGTCACCACGTTGGCAGCTATGCTGCTGGGTCAATGACCAATTCTGTCCCAGCAGGATTGAGTAGCCAGCTGCAAAGTTACCCCTACAACACTGACAAGGCAGTAACAGCAGACCATAAAGAGCTGCCAATAGACAATAAAGCCACACTGAGGCCAATGGGTAAAGGCAAGATGTCAATAAGAGATTCACAAAAACAAGAGCAAGTACTGAAAAAAGCTCACAGCAGCTGACATGCAGAAGAACTGAACTGTGCTGGGAAGCACAAGTTATGGATTTAATCACTGTAAAACATTAGGAAAACTTAATGTGATGCAGGAGGGAGAACCACATGGTTTATGCTGCATTTCACTGAAATAACAAACACAAACAAAAACACAAACAAAACAAAAAAGCAAACAAACACACACCCCCAAAAAAAAACCCAAACTAAAACAAAACCCCACAAAAATACTCCAACCATATTTTGAGGCAATGGACTAAAAACCAGCAAGCTAGAACTAGAAACAACCATACCATATATCCCAGGAGGTTAGTGAAATACAGAACTCATGGGAGTCATCAAAAAATATCTTAGAATTGAGATGATCAGTGGCAAAAAACCAAACCAAACCAACCAAACAAAAAACTCATGAACGTTGAGGACTTCAACTTGAACCCACTTTCTACAGCACTGCACGGGGAATTGTCAGCTCATAGATTACTGCTCCGGTTTCCCTAATCTGGGAGATCTGGAGATATTTAAGCATGGACTGCTGCAACAACAGGAAAATTTGCCATAGGTACCACATCTGTTGTGTTGAGTTCAGACAGGAGACTAAAGTAGACACAATCAGAATGTGGTGAAACGTAGAAGCGTTGTGGTGCCAGTTCTTCCTGTTTATCCATGGAGAAAGGCAGAAGGGGCAGCAGAGAAAACCAAGAGACTACATAGCAAAGGCAAGAGGGGAAAATATGGGCTGCCTGCTCAAGAACATTGAAACACTGCAGTTATCTCCTTCCAGCAGACAGAAAGTCAGGACTGTGCTTGGTCTCTTCAGAACAGACAATTGCAGCCTAGGAGAAAAATTACCATCAAGCCAAGAAAGCAGCTTAAAGAAGCTCAAACCAGGGAGGCATCCTACTGAAGTAAAGAAGCCAAGAACACAAAGCCACTGCAAACAGACAATCTGAGCTGCTTCCAGCTCTGAAACAATCACACAAAGGAAAAAAAGCTAAACTGCAGTAGAAAAAACATCACACTACACTGCTATGGACTTGGAGGATTGGGGTGGGGAGAGAACAGTGGAGAAGGTAACTGGAGTAAATACAAGAAAATGGAACCAGAAGGGGTGATCAGGGCAAGCAAAGAGCCTTTTGCTTGCATTCTACTGAAGGGGCAGAACCCAGGCTTAAGGATCACTTCAGTGTCAGTCAGTAACAAAGCCCCCTATAACATCAATAAGAGGAAATGACTGACCCATGTTTACCAGAGCACAAGGTGTGGGTCAGCCAAAGGGTTTGCTATTAACAGCCACATCCAAAAATGTACTACAAATTGGCAGCCACAAGAACTACATAGGACACTGATGGGACTTGCATGGTGGTGCACAGGTAGCAGCAGGAAAGCTCTAGAGAAGCTGTCTGTTCATGGGCTACAGTGCAGAGTGAATATCAGCCCCAATTATCACATCAGGGTAAAAAAAGTTCCCTTAGCCTACGGCTGTTTTACTTTCAGGATGCTCAAATCCTCTCAGGTTATTTCCCAGCAAGTGAAACGATTTCCACTCATGCAAAGTGAGAGTAAATCACAACAGTTGTGATGTGGCAGAGGGCTATTCCTCCTTGCTCAGACTGTTAATGACTGCCTCAAGCACAGAGTATTAGAGAGGCAGGCTGGAAATGACAATGAGTCAAGTGACCAGCCAAACGTGATCCAATTGCACTGAAATAGCATATTTTGATAGACATGTACATCAATAAATATTAATATAAATTCTTCCTATTTGAAATTCTACCAATTCACTTTGCGTCCATTGATTTGTCACAAATCACCAAATATCAGCAAAGTTCAGCTGGCGAGTCTCTTCTTGGGGCTTCAGAGCTGTGTGCTCACCTTCTATGTAAGAGCTGACATTTTCTGCAATATTGCTAAAAGCTTTACTTATTTTTCTATTTATTTATCTATTAATTTATTTTTAAAATCAACTTCAAGTATGGCATCACATTCACAATGAGTTTTTCTTTCCTCGAATGAAATTACTCACCATCTCTTCATACCAACACTGTGAGTTTAAACGCCTTTTCCTCTGCAGCTCTTGTGCCCTGGAACCACTCTGTGTGCACTGCTATATCCTTGTGTTTCTACACACCATCCAAGCTCCCTCAAGGAGCCATTACTGGACCTCTTGCACTCCTGCTGCTGCCAGAAGCCAGTAACATCCACAGAGCTATACTGGGCTCACAGCCACTCTCCTGAAAACATAACAGGGCATATTTCTGTTCCATCATCCCCTTATCCATCTCTGTATTTTATCCACTTTTGCCTCTTGTTGCCCATCAGGAACATCCCGTAGGACCTGAGTATAGCACACCTGGCCCTTCTTCCATGAGCAAAGCCCACAGGTTCTCCTGGAGTATAAATAAGCACATAAACCATCAATTCTCAAAACTCACCAGGACACGTTATTCTGCTCTTGCCTGCAGCTCTTAATTTGCTTCTGTCTTTGCCATTACTTATGATTAAAAGCCCTGACTCTGTTATTTAACTCCGTGAAGCATGCAGCTTGTATGAGATGGCGTACAACGCAGGCTGAATCTTACAACTTGAAACACTTCATTATATTCAGAAGAAAAAAGAGGCTTATGATTAATTTTGATTTCAAGCCACAAAATGAAACAGTTTAAAGCCATTTTAAATATGTTTTTCACAGTAAGAAACAGAATAAACCAACAAAACAAACTAAATATTATAATCAACCCAATCATTACCTTCTATTACCCAAGTGCTTAAGGGATGAAAAACACTAGCATTTTAACCCAAGTGAAGCATTATAGAGACATTATCCCAGGGAATGCTTTTTGGGTTAATTCTCAAAAAAGATTCACCTCTCCTTTACAGGTATTCAGGTAATTGGTCTTATAAGTGCACAGGTGATAAATTAAATCTTAGGGTTAACTTCAGGTTTGGTGGTCTTCACATCTCTCACACAAGAGCACCAGGAAGAAATACGAGGGATGCTGTATAATAGTTTAATAATAAAAAACCCACACACACATGCACTAATTAAAATGCACTACATCAAAATCTGGCAAGAGCATCAGAAGGGTGAAGGGGAGTGGCATCCACAAGAAGGATCCATGGAGCAAATAAATAACCAGCTGACCTCACATCATCCTGTCTGGCACCGTACACAGCTCCAGATCACTGTCTGGGAATAAAATTGACTCCCCCTCTTCCCTGGGATTTAGAGGAGCATGCTGGCTGAGATTTAAGCTTTTTTTTTTTTTTTCTCCTCAGTGAAAGGCAGAGCCAGGCAAGGTGAGGGGCCTGGGAGACCTCAGCCCAACAGTCGCTTCCAGCCACGCTGTGCCCATGACAGCCACCAGCCCCTCTCCCTCAGCGTGGGGAACACAGGGCAGCTCTGCTGAACACCAAAAGGGACTTGCCCTTGTCAGTGTGGTTTACCCACTGTCTTTCCACTCCTTTCTCCTCTCCCCACGCTGTTCCCAACAGGCAGTGGTGTGAGTCCTGCCGGCTGCATCACAGGGTTGGGGCAGCTGTTGCTCACCCCCCACTGCCACTTTCCTCTGACTCCACTTTCCTGCCTGAGGGGAACTGGGAGCTGGGGGATGACACACTACTGAAAAATACAATTTCCATAGTCACTTGTAGGTTGCTGAAACACTGAAACTGCATTGTGGAGATTAATTTATCCTTCTGTTTTATGACATGTGCTCTTGCTGTTGTATTTAAAAGCAGCTCGGGCTGGCATAACTCAGCCTTGTCCCCAGCTCGCTGCTTCTCACAGCAAGTGAGCTCAGCTGCCCTGGCACTGAGATGGAGCTGGAGGGGGGAAAGCTGCTCCACAGGCAAATCCCTGGGAGGTTTCTTTCCTGAGTAGGCAAATTAGCAAGAGGTTGGACATGCCCAGTCCCAGGGAGCTGGGGTGAGCAGCCAGGAAGGTTCATGGCTGGGGTGTGAGGGTAGGGCACCTTCCAGCTCACTGAGAGGTGTGGAGGCCAAGACGGAGGAAGAGGAAGAGGAGGAGGAAGACGAGGAGGAGGAGGAGGAGAGGAGGTTACCCCCTACTGGGCTGAAATCATCACTGACATTGGGGGCAATGCTGGTGAGAGAGGGAAAGAAAATCCCCCTTCCCACCGAGGTCAAGACTCATCCTGCTCCAGGCCCCTTCTACAGCTGAAGGCTCTCATGGATCTTGTTTCTGCACCCTGGAGTCTTTTCATCAGTTTTCTCATCAGCCTCCCATCACCCTCCTCAGGGCTCAATCACTCTCCAAAATAAAACCCACCATTGTTCTTGGGGCTGTCCTGTGCAGGGCCAGGAGTCAGACTCCAAAGATCCTTGCGGATCCCTTCCAACATTCTGTGATTACCCCCTTTCAAGGAAACCATCCTCCTTTCTCCAGGCATTGAAAAGGGCTGGTCGAGTCACAGCCATGTCAAGGCATGGCTGCCTCAAACCCTCATCCCAACCAGTGCAGTGACAGTGCTCAGCTCTCATTTGTCCTCTCCTGGGAGATAACTCATCTTTCACAAGCCTGAAGTGGTTCACCCTTTGGTTGTGATAATGAACTGACAATATTTATGCTGGTGCCAAGCCTCCCATAAACAACAACAGCTCCCTGGACAGTCCCTTTGACTCATTCAAGTTAAGCTGTTTTATTTATGTCACACTTCTACACCTGAATATTGAACGCCCTATTTAAATGGGGCAATAAATCAATATTCCATAGGGAATGTGTGTGGGGAGGGGAAACCCAAAAACTCTCTAGCTTTGCTACTGAAACACAAGGAGAGGCAGGAGGAAAAGTTGCCCAAGAGACTGAACAAAACTCAGCTGAACACATGGACCACGATCCCTATCTCTGGAAAACAATTTACTATTAGAAATCAAATTAATTATTGCATTGTGTTAAAATTAATGAAGTAGAAGAGAAGAATGATGGGAGAGATGATTTTTGATCAAATTTGAATTTACTTGTGTGATTTAGAAATAAAAAGTTGATTTAAAT
This sequence comes from Myiotriccus ornatus, assembly GCA_036023395.1. Lineage (NCBI taxonomy): Eukaryota > Metazoa > Chordata > Aves > Passeriformes > Tyrannidae > Myiotriccus > Myiotriccus ornatus. The sequence continues at coordinate 6,453,901 of JAYRBT010000082.1, read as the reverse complement.
TGCCTCATTTTCAACATCTGTTATTATCTATTGGAATTTGCAGTAAATTGATAGTTATTGTTTGTCAAAGGTTGAGATTATGAGACTAGTTTATACACACCCAAGAGATACGGAGGAGTTTAAAAGAAACCTATGATGCATCAGATAACGTTGTGCTTCTTCATTGGAATAATGAACAAATTGATTTAAAATTTTCATAGAATCATCATAGAATGGTTTGTGTTGGAAGCAACATTAAAGATCACCTAGTTCCAAATCCCTGCCATGGGCAGGGACACTTTCCACTGGACCAAGTTGCTCAAGGTCCCATCCAATTATCCTTGAACGCTTCCAGGGATGGGGCAGCCACAGCTTCTCTGGGAAACCTGTTCCAGTCACTCACCATCCTCACAGCGAAGAATTTCTTCCTAATATCTAATCTAAACCTACCCTTTCAGTTTGAAGCCACTATTCCTTGTCCTATCACTACATGCCCTTAATAAAAAGTCCCCTTCCAGCTCTCTTGTAGCCCCTTCATGCACTGGGAGGTTATACAAGATCTCCCTGGAGCTTTGCTTATCTCCATAGCAGAGGTGCTCCAGCCCTCTGAGCATCTTCATGACCCTCCTTGGGACTCAATCCAGCAGCTCCACGCAGTTCTTATGTTGGTGGCCCCAAAGCTGGATGCAGCACTCCAGGTGGGGTCTCACAACAGTGGGGTAGAGGGGCAGAATCACCTCCCTCAACCTGCTGGCAACGCTGCTTTTGATGCAGCCCAAGGCACAGCCGACTTTCTGGGCTGGAAGTGCACATTGCTGGGTCATGTCAAGCTTCTCATTAAACAGTCATCCCACTTAAAGCACAGCACAGTATACAGCATGACTTGGCGTGTACAAGTCCTTCACACTTCATCAAGTGCCCGTGGCAGCTTGTCGTGCACAGGATCACAGAGTTACAGGAACCTTTCGGGAACAGATCTACATAGGACACAGGAAGCATCAAGAATTCTCACCCCTACTGAGCCTGGATTTCTACCTCTGAAGAAGCACCACTGATCAGCAGTCAGCATTCACAACTGGACCAAGAGGATGCTTTTATGGTTATGACTGAATGTAGGCATTTACTGCCAAAATACGTTAAAGGTATTTTCACTGAGTAGATTTCTGTGTTTTGTACTAAGGCCATATATCAGTAAAGGAGCTCTCAGAATAAACATTTGATGCTGGCAGATTAGCTCTCCATGAATAAATTAGCTCAAATTTATGGCCCTGGCATCACATGTGAGATTAGGCACCCACACAGTGTTGACAGGCTCATCAGAATTGCCTTGACATTTTAAGTAACATCTTTTGTCAAGCTTTGCACCTTTGCTCCTAACCCTCTTTCCCTGAAGTCAGCAAGAAAATCCTATAACGAATGCAAACATTTTGCTTTGCTAGGGATTTTTCTGTGACTTTTTTTTAATTTCTATTTGCTTTCATTTATAATTGCTGCTTTTGTTTTGCTTTTACAATACAATTTTTCTTCCTGGAATTGGTTTGTCCCAGTTACAAAACAGTACAAAGTTGGGTAACGTTTATTTCTTTTCACCATAATCAATATTTAATTCTTTTTTGCCTCAGATATTTACTTTATGATGAGAGTCTAGAAATGAAGCCTGTAAAAACTCCATCAAATGCATCTTTTCCTTTTTTTCCCCTCTCCCAAAATCATCACAAACATGAGATTCCAACCCCACAGACCCCACCACAAAAACTCAGACAGACTGCCAAGGCATTGTGATCTCACTCCCTCTGGCATTTAATCTACACAGTGGTGTCATCCCAGTCCTATCTAGAAAAAAAACAGGACTCAGGGAAGCAACCTCACAACTTTAAATCTGTTTCAAATTTGCTGGCAGTTTTTTACTAACAGCTGCAATACACAGTAACAGATATGTTGCACAGCTCTGAGAACAGTGGAAGAGAAAAGCCTGGCACAGAACTTCTCATACCTTACTCAAAGGAATTCCTGGATATACTTTTAATAAGTTAAGCATAAATTCGATTTTACTAGATACAGTTTATTGAATTTCTTATCTGTTCTAGGAGGTCAGTTGGTTACCAAGCACATTATTTATGTCTTGTGTCACCACTCCATAAATTCTTTATGTAGTCTAATACTTTAGGTACCAATGTGTGCTATTAACAACCATTTCTTGAACCTCCATTGCTTTTTCTCTGTCACATGGGTTTGTTTTTCTTTCTCTTGGAGACAGAAGTGAAGAAAAGTAGCTTATTGTTCATGGTACAAAGAGATTTCCATCAAGAGATCTCAAAATGCCCAAGTATCAATTTGTTCCTGCTGTCTCATTTGTTAGTCTGTGCCATTTACAATAAATCCATTGTTTTACAGTCACAAGTGTAAGTTCCTGGCAAGCTGCAGTCTCTCATTTTGTTAATCAATGCAGCTCATGCTGACTCTTCATGGGAGTCAACCATTACCAGAAAGTGGATTATTATCCATCAACAAAGTTTCAGCTCTTGATTACTGACCTAATTATTCCATTCAGCACATGTAACTCAGAAGGACAGGATAATAGTGAAGAACTGTTGAATTCTACAAGTTCAAACCCTTTTTGTTTTTATACCCCAGGCATGCTGTGCTATGTCTGTGTGCTAATAATGTGGAGTGTCTGTTACAGGAACCTTTGGACAGTTTTACCCTTTTGATTTTCTTACATCAGGAGGGAGAGGAATTAATATTTCTTTATAGGAAATTTTAATTTGGGGGTATGTAGACAGCCCCTCTTCCCAACTTGCCTAAGAAAATACATGGAGTCAGGATTTTCCCTGATTTTTCATTGGCACAATTATTTTGTAGTTGTAGAGGTAAAACCAAGGCAATCATAATTTGGCCAGTAAGTATTGATCTAAAAGAAAAAGCACCAAAAAAAAATGAAGAGTCAGTCTTTAGGCAGCCTCTTCAGCACAGACTTTTTCTGAGCACGCTCTTAGAGTAAAATATAGAAGTAAAAGTAATTTTAAGAACACATTCAGTCACAATCCCTTGCAATTATCACATAATGTTTATCCAAACCCCAAACTCCACAATTAACAATAAATTTACATATCCATTGTCTTTGAATTTGCCTAAAGAAACAATACAGTTTAATAAAAGATTTTAGGGTAGTGCTCTAAGTGTGCTAATCAAATGTTTGCTTCTTTCTCAAGATACTCCTCTAAAAGACAACCTTCATAATAGCAAAGAGGTTTATCACAGAGATCCATTTTATTAAAATACTGAGTATGTGACCATTGCATTTGTTTTTCAGATATTATTTGTTATCTAGAAATGCTGAAGTCCAACCCCAGACCAATGCACTTCAAAAAGGCATCTGTCCAGAGTAACACTGAATATCTCCTCTATATCATAAACTCCAGAAAATAGAAAAATCCTTGTGCTAGATGCCTATCAGAAGCTGCTTTTAACAGTGAAGTGACATGTTAAGTAGTGGCATTGTCAACTGGTTCCATGTTTGCAATATGAAGGGAGAATGAAAGCTCACATCAGTTAAGATTTGGCTCACATTTCAAAGATTTAAAGTGATACTTGCAGTTTTCTTTATTGCTAAGGGAGCCATTATTTGGAAATAGCATCACCAAACCAGATGGATCCTTTGTGGTGACAGCCACTGGCATGAAACAACTCTGCACTTAAACTACCAAAGGCACCCTGCTCAATTAAATACAGACCTAATTGTTAACATTTACAATTTTTACTACAGCCACATCTATGAGGTCTCACTAACCCCATGATTTCATTGGCATTTTATAGAAAAGAAGGAGAAACTGTCCCTTCTCACACAATAGAGTTTTCTTATGCACAGCTGTATATGGGCCAATATCGATACGCATTTAATTATCTTCACTGAAGTGGAGTCTGAGGCAATAAATATTACTGCTACACACCTGTCTAATAACCCCCATTTTTATCCCTCTGCCATTGTGTGGGAGCAGGAATAGAGAGGTTAATGATGATGTCTTGCTTTTTTCCTGAAGTCATGATTTAAACTGGAGTTGACCACCCAACATTTTCTGGGCTGGTGACTAAATGCCCCACTTAGTACACCCTCCCTTGCAGAAAAAGAGCTTCCTATTTAGAGCCCCCAGCAGTAAGTTCTGGGATCCACACAGGGGCACGGGGCAGTGTGTGGATGTTGGCAATCACATGCTGCCCTAGAAGGAAGCAATTGTGGCAGGCAAAGAATTATCCTCCAGGTCACTGGGAATAGCTGTCAGAACTGGGATTCAGGCTTAGTATTTCTTGCTTTGCAAATCTCACCCTAGAATCAGCTCGGATCCTGCTGCATGTTTTATGGCACGTGTTGTCAGCAGGACTGCAGAAGGCGTCATGACAGTCCGAATTAAAACAGAATGCTGTCATTTTTGATTGGGACACCTCAGTGATCGCCTTCATTTCACTTAACACCTCCAGGTCTATTTTCCAACCTCCTTCTTTTGTCTGCTATCCCTGCAGAGAGGATGCTGCCCATGAAATTACATGCAATTAATACTGTCAGCATTAGCAACATCTTTACGTTCCATAAAATCTGTGCAATACACAGTGAAAGCTGAAATGGTAGAAATAACTCCTGTAGTAAACAAGGGGCAAAGCCCTGTTTTACCAGTAAGCCAGTAGCAATTCTACTGGCGATTTTATTCGTAATACCAGATGGGGAGGTGGACCAGAGAAAGATGGGGACAGTAATGAGACATTCAATGAGGACAGTTTCTCACTCCTGTGATCTATAAACTGAGCAGAAGATTGTTTATCTACTGTGCAGTCCTCCCAGTGTCTCCCCTCCAGTAAAAGAGCACCAGGAAAGGCTGCAGAGAGTCTTTCAGACACCTCAGAAAACAGAAACAATTGTGGAAGCCAATACATGAGGAGCCTTTGACGGTTCACAGAAACACTTGAAGTGCTGCCTGGATTTCCACCACTGTGTACTAATACACTACGTGCTCAAGCTCTCTCCACCTCTGCCTCTCATCTTCTGCCCCCAGGCTTCACTTCACACCTGCTTCATCTCTTTGCTTTCAGCTGAATCCCAGCTGAACAAGCAGAACCACTGTAAAATGTCCCAGAAGCTGTTATGAAAGTGCACTGCCTTGCTCTGTGCACATAAGACTGTCTTAGTGCTCGTATGAAATCTAAAATGTGGACTTCTGACCTTTTCCCCACAAATCTACCTCACACAGACCACACACTCTTAGGGTAAGAGCTGCCTGTTCTCTGAGTCTGCAGTGTCTAAGATACCAGGCAGCTCTCCTTGGTTACTTGGTAATAAATGCAACTTTATTACCTGCTAACAAATGAAACCGATAATAATGTTCTTCCCCAGAGACAAAATATCTGTTAAATCTACCAGGAAAAAAAAAAAAAAAAGAACAAGCTCATGTTAATATCTTTGTAAATAGAAAGACCTCCTTAATCAGCATGAAGCTTAAATGAGGTACTTGCTTAGCAGGGACACCTACACAGGAACTGATTTTGAGCAAATTGTTTGAGATGGCCCTCTACTCTGGATAATTTTCTAAGTGATTACTCCATCATGCCGGAGGCTGAGGAGTAGGACGTTACAGGTACTAAGAGGTACCTGTGTCCTCTACATTACAAGCTGTGACATTCAGGTCAATTTTCACACTGTATCACATCTCACAGCTGCATTTTGGCTTCAAAGCCAACCCATTTCAGTATTCAGCTTAGTGGCAAAAATTAACTGCTGTGGCTACAAAGCAGAAAAAAATACGTGGCTACTGATAAATTGATATTGTTCCAGTGCATGCACTCTAATCTTAGATAAAATCATTTTTATTCTGAAATAATATTTATTCTGAAATTAAGACCTATGTAACAATGGAGGCACAATTAATCTCTTACAGTTATATTGCTTTTCATTTGTGGAAAATGAAAGTTCTTGCAGCATTGATTATTACCCTGCTACAGTGATCGATTAAGCATTGATGTGTGTGTCAGCATTCACCCTGGTTGGTTCCATGGTAGACACACTGCTCATTAATTTGGCAGCTTCTGCTTATTTTTTTTGTTCTTCTGTTGAACACCCTTTATCTCAGAAAGAGGCAGGAAATTGAGGCAGTCAGTGCACACACTGTTATCCACTCTGTTGTCACACTGCGCCATCCACATTGTGTGGGCTACTGTTAACTGAACCAGTTCATCTGTTTGCATTACCACTGCTAATTTTGCCTTGCAAGTACAACTAATAGTTCATTAATCAACTAAAAATACAGTCAAAAAAGTCAAACCATCTTTACATCCAGAAGGTTCCCACCTCTCTTTGTTAAGTCTTATTTAAAGCTCATATAACACTACACCAACACTGAACAGAGAGGTTCTTTCTCCTTCTCTTTGCTGTATGTGCCCACTGGTCCAGGGGTTATGCTGTGGCTCAGTAAACCAAATAGCTCATTCAACCAGCCAGATCCAGCAAAGGAAGATAACATTCATTTTCAGATGCATCAATGAGCTGATCTCACTGGGCATGAGCACTATGACCATGCAGCTGTGAGAGCAGAGAGGAGACAGTTTCAGACTGCCTTGGACTGCAAAACCTCGTGATGAGAGTGCAGCCATTCACACTGTTCCTTGGAAACTGGAAACTTCACATGTGGGTGGAGAAGGGAAGAACTGACAGGGCAGGACTTTATTTGGATGTGCCATGGAGAATGCAGATGACCAGCTAATTACCATTCCCTGTGCTGTGCCAAACACTGAATCAAAGCTTCAAGCAGATACCTGAAACAAAGATGGTCAGGTTCCTCTGTGAGGACTGGGAATCTCTTAAGAGTATGAAAATGGTAAGTGACGTCTACATGTGAAAATGGTAATTGATAAATCATCTACTGTCTAACACTCCTAGGATGGACCTCAAAAAGTGACAGATTACAAAGAGAGACAGGAGAACCATTCCCCAGCTTAGAGATACTGATACCTGTTGACAGCCAAAAGCTCTCATGTAAAGCAGGATTCCTCTCTTCCTAATGTAGATATGTAAAATAGGTCAGAGGAGCTGTACCCTACACCAGTTTCTCTCCACTGACTCTAAAGGAAGCCCAGAATAAGTAACACAAATGGAGGCATTTACACTATAGGTGACTTGTTCATGTGTGTCTTGCTCATGTCACCTCTTTGGTGGCTTTTTCCCTGTTGAATAATTGGCATGAAGTTATTTATTCTCCTTTGAAAAGCAAGTTTTATCTTTGTGGGTGAGCAATATCACAGAAGCTAAATGGTTCTAAGAAATTATCTTTTCTGTTTTACTAAATGGGCTAAAATTAACTGTATCTAGTAAAAAAAAAATAAATTTATTGAAATCTAAACTGAACTCCTCACAGGAATGATTTAAATGGCTTTCATAAATTGGTAGTCCAGTGAACTTTTGCCCACAGCACATTTAAAAGTTGTTTGTAACATGTAATCACCATACTGTAAGAACTGAGTAACTCCTGTTAAAAAGAAATGAAGTTCAAAACCACATCTGAATTGCTGAAATCACAAAGGGAAGCTGGATGACCTTTTAGTCACTTCTGATGTAAAAATACAATCCAGGCTTATGTTTCCTTCCTAAACTCTGCAGCTTTTAATGAAAAAGGGTACCAGGTTTGAGGAGTCTGGTTCATAAAAAATACAGAAATAAGTTGTCACTCATCATACGGGGGACAGCTTTTATTAGACAAAGGCAGTGTCATACCCCCAGGAGACCTCTGCCAGAGAGCCCCAGGAGTCCTTCTTTAATTTATATTTGAGATGACAGGCTGGTATTTCTGCACCACACTGAGCAGAACCACCTGCTTCCACCACACTGGGATCAGTCACTGTCTCTCTGTGCTCCTCCATCTTCCAGCACTCTTAGCTCTACAAGAGTAACTGCTTTTGACATCTCTAAGCTCTTCCAAGGAATATATGAAAGGCCAGTTGATTAAAATGACTCTAGGACTTCAGTACAACACATTATTTAATCAGCCTCTCAAAAGGAGAAAAAGCACATAGAGCGAAAGAGGACATTAGTAAAAATTCCTGTGTCTTTATTCTCCTTGTTTAGTCTCTTCTTCCTTTTTAAGTTCCCCTCAATTTAGATAACTCATTCCAGCTTGAAACAGCAGAGTGTCCTGTTTCCAACACACCCTGTCTCCACCATTAATATGGATTTGCTAGTCACTGTTCACTCAAATCTGTCCCAGCCTCTCCTAGGTCAAGAGGACCTTGACACTAATTTCTAAAACCCACACAATTACAGCTCAATTATGGAGCAAGTCTGGCTATGCAGAGCATTACTACAAATCTTACTACAGTAAGATTTATATCTACCCCGTAACAATTCTGCAGTAACTCCTCTTTGCAAACAAGCTCTGTATTTGCTCCTTCATTGCCAGTTCTTAGCATTGCCAACACAGCTATGGTATGCCAGGACTGAGCTCAGGGAAATTTGGCCTTTTCAGCTTTAGAACGGGTTACTTTGTTCTAGGTGTCTTATTTACACCAACCTCCTTCACAAGTTACCCCACATCAATTTATAATTTTAGTAAGTTATAAAGTGACATTTCCCACTTAGAAGTGACATCTGCAAAGCTAGTGCTGGTTTGTTGGAATTTTTTATTCTGGAACAATCAGATCCTCATCCACTCCTCTTTTTTTCTGGATAAGGTTGCAAGAATCTTTAGAGGGCCTAGATTACAGCACTGAATAAAGCTAATGCCTAAACTAGAAACAAAGCCCTCGAGCCTCAAGAAAGTAAAACTAAATCTCTGATAGTCCTAAAAAAAACAATGAGAGAACACCACTTAACCTTCAGTCTTGACTACACCTGGGAAATTCCATCACCTCTGGGCCATTATGGCTGTGCCGATTAGACCCGCTCTCAGCAGGGTTACTCAGGATTCAGGATTAAAACACTACTGTCAGCTGATAGTTCATCATTTGTAGATGAACGAGTGGGACGCTTTTAGATTTCCCAGTGGAGGATAGGCCCTTAAGGCTGCTTCGTGCTTTATCAGGAAGGAAGGGGAAGAAAAAAAACTAAGAGCACTTTGCTTCGACATCTCCCTTCAGTGATACAGCACTTTACTCCCCAGCAGGAGGCTCAACCTTGTAAAACAGATTGCACTGAAAAAAAAAAAAATTCAGCTGTCACTTGAAAATGCTGAAAATTAGACATTAATGCTGTGTTAGAGAAATTATGTATTTCTTTAGCATTGTACGTACATCAAACAAGTTAATCTCATCATTCAATTGGCTGAGAAACGAAGAGCTGGTTTTGAAATACTGAAATGTCTTCATTTTGAGATGTTTTTTAATGGACTAAAAAAAAAAAAAATCCATGTACGTAAATACACACACACATATAGCAATCAGTATTTAAACTTTTCATGAGAAAAGAAAGTAATGAAAGTAATTCTCAATATTTATGAAAGTAGATCTTGATACTAACATGTCGAATATAAGTAATTATTATTAACTTCCCTAATAGGCAGAATGACATGATTATTTTTTAAACTTGCAAGATTTTTGATAAATCTTAGTTTGGAAAAGAACTTCTTAAAAGAAAAGTAAAAAAAATATTTTCAACAAATTAGGACCAGACACAGGAAATATTTAATCAACCACTGTAATAATGAAAAACACTTTAAAAAAAAAATTTACATCCAGATGACTGCTTTCAAACTGGTAGATTTCTTGTTAGACTTGAATTTGCTCAGTTCTTATCTGCCTCCAGATTGATGATTTCCCATTTCCTTGTGAATTCTTTTCCTGACACCATAGTCACTTTGGAGACTAATTTCTGCTACCAGACAGATTGTAAATCTTAAGTCATGAGGGTTTTTTGGGGCCACTTACTGTAGTTTCATTCTGCTCTGAGCACCATGGGAGTCCTGTTCTGTAACTTAGGCCTCACAGGCACTAAATTCATATGTAGTCATCCATAATTAAAGGTAATTATTATATCATGTCCCACATCTCACAATATCTTTGCTTTAGCTGTTCAGTCAGGTTCCCCAATTAAGAGAATTTCACTGAGCTCAAAACAAGAGGTCTCCCAGCAGATTCCAACACAGTAGGCAGCTCCCAAGACTCTGTAGCCCTGTACCTTTTGCTGTGTGGTGGAACAGCTTTTCCACCATCATGCTGGAGAATGTGTCAATCCCTCAAAAACAAGCAGTGGGAGGGAGCAAGGACTTGTGGTTGAAAAATGGAGCAAATCCCACAATCAAAACAACAAAAGGGGCAAGTGGGGAACTAGATGGACACAAGACCTTTATCCATAACAACTGGGGAAAAATTGGAGGAAATAAAGCAAGGAATTCTTGTTGGTAGCCATCAAAGATTCACGTGGAATTGGGCTTGGGGAGGATGAGAAATTACTTTGCATCATCCAGTCCCATTTTCCCAGAAAACAATTAGACCCAAGCTTGCTTCTGTTTTAACAGTAGTATGTGGTTCTTGGGATAAGTCAGACAACTTCAGATTAATTCTCCATCCCCAAGGAACCTTTTCCCAGTCTTCACCCTCAAACACCATTGAGCAGCTCTCCTTATTCCCACTCCTCCCTCCTGGAAAACTCTTCAATCAAAGAGAAACTGCCAACATGTAAATTTATACCAACTTCACATCCTTTCCCTCAAAACTAGTTCTGAATGTAGAAAGCTTTGTGATATAATGTTGAGTAACACTGAAATGTCTGCTTTATCCTCCGCTCTCAACGTTTTTTTCTTTTCCTTGTTACCCTTTGAAAATTAGTTTTATTTTTTAAACACTGTGAATACGTGAATGTGTATTTCAGCCTGGCATCTTCTTTCTCTCTCAGATGATGTGGCAGCAGGAAGAAGGTTATGGCAGCCACTTTGGGGGTGCTTAGCACTAGTCAAGCAATGGAATATCACAGAACACACCTATTTTATCTCCTCACAGATGCAGATTATGGA
>JAYRBT010000082.1:6425367-6442840 GCA_036023395.1 Myiotriccus ornatus | reverse complement strand
CTGCCAACATGTAAATTTATACCAACTTCACATCCTTTCCCTCAAAACTAGTTCTGAATGTAGAAAGCTTTGTGATAACATATAATGTTGAGTAACACTGAAATGTCTGCTTTATCCTCCACTCTCAACGTTTTTTTCTTTTCCTTGTTACCCTTTGAAAATTAGTTTTATTTTTTAAACACTGTGAATACGTGACTGTGTATTTCAGCCTGACATCTTCTTTCTCTCTCAGATGATGTGGCAGCAGGGAGAAGGTTATGGGAGCCACTTTGTGGGTGCTTAGCACTAGTCAAGCAATGGAATATCACAGAACACACCTATTTTATCTCCTCACAGATGCAGATTATGGAAACACAGCAGAAAATAAATGTTTTAGGCTGTCAGTGTAGACGCACAAAGAGATCACATGACATAAGTGGTCTTCCTCGTGTTCAGATGGTTTCTTTGCTTAGAAACAAATTAACTAATTTAACAATTAACCAAATGAAACAACTGTTAAGTTGGGGGAAAGATGGGGGGAAGCTGTTTGCTGTTTTCTAAGTACACACAGCTAATAAAACCAGCTACCTTCTTCTTCCCAAATCTCAGACACCACAGAGCCTGACATCGCTCTCAGGTGAAACTGGAGCTGTACTGGCAGAGAATTTACATGCTAAGCGTGGAACTCAAATCAGCGCATCAGAGTGATAAGACCCAGCACCAGCGAACAGGCTTCTGCAGTGATCTTATAAACCTGTCCTGTGGGCAAACTCTGCTCTACTTTCCCAAGTCTATTGTAACAGTACTGAATGTGGGAATTTGGAAACAAACCACAAGACTTGTGTCCTTATTTGCATGTTAATCCCTTCAATGCTTTTCCACATCACAGCTATTTTACAGCTTGCAGATATCAGTGTCAACTCTGACTTCAAAGTGAAAGTTCAAGGCCTTTGCTTACATGTGCACTGGACTCTAAGATGTAGTAAAGCCATTAAGGCACTAGGTCTTTCCCCACAGTTAACTTCTTTGGCAATACACTCTGAAGTACAGTGCCAAAAAAGGCATTGGTTGTAAATCTCTGACAGATCACACCAACTTCTGTCATGGTGAAATAAAATAAATCAAAAGCATTTTTCTCTGAAGGGGACACAAATAATGTTTCAAGCTCAACAGTGCCAATAAAATTGTATTTGTTATTAGCCTTCTGATTACAGGCAAAAAGCAAGATTTTTTCTTTTTTTTTTTTTTTTTGGTTACATAACACACTGGAAGAGGCCCAAATTCTTTGCTTTTCCTTCCTTGGACAACTTTCCTCCTCTCTGACTGAATAAGCAGGCAATAACTATGGGAGCAATGACAGGGTGCTGTGCTTCCTTTCTACTGTTTCTCTTAGCTCTTACTTGCACTTGGAAGTCTGGGTTGGCTATCTTGAGTGCCCTGGCTCCCCCACAAACAGCAGCAGCTCCAGAATCTTAGGTGAGGATGATACTGTGCCTTCATAACCTCAGAGGGCATCATTCTTGTTTTTCAAGTCCCAAGGGTCTCATTAGAAGATCTGCTAAATCAGGCTTGTACAGTCTGTCATTAACTGCAGAATTTAATTATGCTGATTTGCATTTAGGAAAGACTGAAGCTTGCTGAGTTGTTGCTGTTATCACGCTGTGTTTAGCTTTTCCTCTGCTTTCTAAGGGTTCTTTTGAAGTGCAAAAAGGTCAGGGGGACAAACATTCCCAGTGCAAAGCCACTCCTGAAGATGCAGTCACACTGGGGACTTAGATAAATGCTCACTAGTCAGGGAACAGACTCAGCAGCAATACTGGAGAATACCTACTCCACATATCAGAACAGCCGACATTAGCACGGTATAATCAAAGGAAATTATGAGAAGGGCAAGATGATCCATTGAGACTCTGAAATACACCCATGGGACACGCATTTGCAAACTGCTTGTTTAAAACATACGAGTTCCCCGTACCCATAATGTCACTGAGCAAATGCCTGCTGACTCCAGCGAGAGCTCTGCTAAGCCTGACACTTTCGGTAACCGCATCTGCGTCACCGAGCTGCTGATCAAGCCTTTTGCTTTCTTTTTAACGACATCACCCTGGATGAAGAATTGATAAAAAAAAAAAAAATCCCAGATTGTTCTCTCGCTGTTGGAGTTGCAGCGATCTTGCCTCCAGTATTAATATGGTTTATATTCTGAGTATTGGCAAGAAGAAGCGATTTCCTTTGGAGTTCTTGTCACAGGAGAACAAGAACTCTGCTGCTGTAGCTGAATGTGTCGTTTCCCAGGGCCTCCACCATGACGAGTCCCTACTTCAGTTCTCTGCACAACACCACAAGTCTGAGAAGCCCTGTGAAAAGACTTTTTTATTCTCATTCTAAACACAGCCAAACATAATCACTCTGCCAAAAGAAAAAGACTGCAGCTGGTAAGGAAATTAAATTTACTCCAGATCATCCAGTAATGCATTATAACATAAATGATGGAGAGATAACAATCAAGACATGCATAAAAATGTATCAGAGAACACTTTAGAAGTTTAAGGCTTTATCTAAAAGAGAAAAAATGCACCAAGTAACCATGGGGTTTTTTCTTTTTTCTTTTGATTCATGGATGGATTACCAATTATACAACGTATTAACAGCCCAAATACGAAGTTTACTATGTAGTATTCATTTACCACACAGCTCTTTTTAATCCCAGTAAATGCTAGACCTTTTGCCAATTTTTTTAAATGGAAGATTTTAATTTCAAGGACCAAGACTTCCAAGAGAGCTCATAATTTTTTCTGCAGTGCAATCCACCCCTTCCTGTGCCTTATCTCCAAGAATCTTTAAAATGTCCTCTTGAGCACCGCAAAAATGGAAGTTTCTTACAGAAACCACTCCCGCAATTATTGCTTTCACACCATTAGGGTTTAAAAAGTGGTATATTAGAACATAAAAAGCACTGTGCCTCATATTTTTCAACATTTGAAAATGTTTTTCATTAGAATTTTTTACCTGAACCTGCATTAAAGAGCTCAATCAAAAATCCAGAAAATCTAAATTACTTCACTATCTTTGCACCCAAATAGCTAAATTCAGGCTCAAAAACATTTCAGTGTTTCCTATTAACTGGTTATGAGGTCTACTGGAGAAACTGACAGAAAGTCCAAGATATGAATGTTCTGTGGAAATTCTTTCACCCTCTCTAAAATTGCTTTCCAGCACCTGGAATGCATTGCTAAGCACTATACAGAAATGATCCTGTTTAGACTATTAGATTTCAATTTACATCAGAGAAAAATGCATTTGTGAAGCATTTATATACACAAAGAAGCATAACATTAACTGCACTGTGGAGATGTTATCACTTACAGCCACTGAGTGCCTCAACTACAAATTAGAGGATAATTAATTTAAAATAGTCCTGTACTAAAATGCAGAATAGAGTAGTTAAAGGAAAAAGCCATAATAGTTCCCATGGTAGAATTTTCTTTATAGAAAGGGCACGAACGTTACATCAATTTACTTAACAATGAAACACTGGAAAAGGTTGCAGGGTAGGGTTGACCTCACATAATAGAGGGCCTTAAGTAAGATTTAGAGGCACAGCCTTGACCTCCACCCAGGCCTCAGATGAGGGAAACTGTCTGCTCAGGGCCAAACTGCTTCAGCTGCATATTTAACTTTTCAGCAAGCATACCTTTTCTTATGGAATAGACTTTTATATATATATATATACATATAATGCATTTCTTCTTTATAATTTTTTTCTTTATACATCTATGTAGAGACCCACAGCAAGTTGACAATTACAATCAAGAGATAAATTTTTACATGGAGTGAACTTTATTCCTTTCAAGAACGTAGGAAAGCACATGTGTTTTTGTGATTTGTCTTTCTCCTCCACACCGTTTACTGAGATATTAACATAAGTATATTGCAGGTTATTAACTTTAAACTGCTTGAGGTTTTTCAGCATATTCAAATATATCTGTAACCTCAGCCCACACACTTGGAAAAAAGAAAATACGTAACAGTAGTGAATTATATATATATGCATTAAACAAAGTTCTTCCTTCTTGAGATATACTTCATGTTTCCCAAAGCCCCACTGACAGATCACTCATACCTCAGGTAACTGTGCTCTTTGCAGCTGCTTTACAGGATTCTGCAGGAATGCTAGGGCAAAAAACCAGATTTTTCTCTGTGCTATTTCAGTGACACTGAAGAGAAATAGTAATTCATATTAAGAAATTTTCAACTGCTTCATTGAATTCTTGCAGATATTAAGTTATTTTTCATGTTTAGATTCTTTCAAATTTAAGAAATATTGATTTTAAAACTAAAAAGAGGATTAGCAGTGGTAGATTTCTTTACAGTGGCAAATACCTGTGAATTCTATACCAACTGTAAGGTACAGCATGACTTCCCACAGTCTTCCCCAATGATTCATTTAGTATCTTTATTTCCCCAGAAAATAACAATCTGTGACTGCAATAAAGCACATCAAGGGCTTTACATTACTTAATGATAGTGCTGCTGTTAATGGTTTTTCACCTTCTAATGATGAAGACAGACTTCCTGTAGTAAAAGCTGTGCATAACTCACAGAATGGTTTGAGTTGGAAGGGACACTAAAGACCATGTAGTCCCAATGCCCCTGCCACGGACAGAAACATCTTCCACTATCCCAGGTTGCTCAAAGTCCCATCCAACATGGTCTTGAGCACTTCCAGGGATGGGCCATCCAGAGCTTCTCTGGGTAACCTGTCCCAGTGCCTCACCGCCCTGACAGTAAAGAATTTCTTCCTAATATTCAATCTAAACCTGTGCTTTTTAGCTTTAAAGCCATTACCTGTTGTCCCATCACTACCTGCTCTTGTCAAAAGTCCCTCTCCAGCTCTCTCATAGCTCCCTTAGATACTGAAAGGGTCTGCAAGGTCTCCCCAGAGCCTTCTGTTCTCCAAGATGAACAATCCCAACTCTCTCAGCCTGTCTCCACAGGAGTGGTGCTCCAGACCTCTGATCACCCTTGTGGCCTCCTCTGGACTCACTCCAACAGTTACACATCTTTCTTGTCCTGAGGCCCCCAGAGCTGAACACAGTACTCCGGGTGGGGTCTCACAAAATTCAGATTGCTGGAAACCACACCACTGTTTTCCCAGGAAGCCAAAAAATAGTTTAAAAACAGCCTTAATAAACGACAAGCAACTTCAATTAAAAAAAGAGTTTACAGCCCAATGCTTCTGCTGCCTATAATAAAGCTGTTATCTGTAAGCCTGCAAACAAGTCCTTATAGAACCGGGACTCAAATTTGCAGAATGATTGTATCATCCAGACTGATATTAATTCTGAAGAAAAATCGCGAGTTCTGAATTATTAAGGAAGACTGTCACTGAAGTTTTCATTGAACATCCATATCCTGAAGCCATATAAATGTCACAAAAAGCCACAGCACTTTGGCTCTGATTCAGCACAATTCTTAACCAGTCAATCAAACTACCTCTGTATTTAAAGCTCAGCATGTTCCCCTTGTTTCCTGCTGTATCTGGCCTCAGATTACACCTTCTCTTTATGAATCTGTGATTATCATGTTTCTAAGCATAACTGAGGGTCATAAATTCCACAGAAAAGTACTTATGGACCTTGAAAGAATCTGATTTGTCTATATAGAGGAAAACTACTACAAATTAAACTAGGAATTCATAGTCCGTTTGCTGTTCCAGGCCAATTCTCCAGATGAACAGTTGGTGCCCTTGTTCATTACAAGTTTAAACACTTTCAAAATATAATATTAAACCTCAAATAAAGGTTTTCTTGATAAATACTAAAGACCTGTTTACACTGAGATTCTTGGAAAGCTACATGTAAATTTACTTTGTAGATGGAAAGTTATGCCACATTAAATATCTGCAAGGATAGTCCCATATGGAATTCAAATGGCTTTAATTTAATTTAGCTTAATCCAAATAATGAGTAAAATAAACAAAACTAAATGAAGGCTACTTTAATTCTGAACGAGAATGTAGCTTAAACAGCCAACTGACAATTTTTTAGTTAACTCATAGAATCACAGGATGGCTTGGGTTGGAAGGGACCTTAAAGATCAGCTAGTTCCAACCTCCCTGCCATGGGAAGACATTTTTCACTAGACCAGGTTGCTCAGAGTTCCTTGAACACTGCCAGGGATGGGGCATCCAAAAATTAGCCCTGATATAACACAGTTGGTTAGAACAGGGTGCTACTAACACCACAAGTTGCAGGTTCAATCCCCACGTGGACCAGTCGCTTAAGAGCTGGACTCAATGATCACTGGGTGTCCCTTCCAACTCAGAATATTCTGTGAATACTTCTCAGAAGAACTTTGCTGAAGACCTCCAAGTAGAAGAGCTCTGACAGAACTTATTTCTATTCCAAACAGAAATAAGAAGAGGCAGGTAGTTCTGTATAAACATCCCCCCTCATTTGAAACAGGCTCATAGGGGACAAGGCAGCAAACAGCTAGTGCTGTGTTTTCAGCCTGGCTACTGCATGGCTAATTGTGGCCATAGTTGCCATAGATGCCATTCTCAGGGTACCTTTTCAGCAAGTCTCTGTACAGTTTTTTTACACACAGAATTCTACTACAGCCACTGGTTAGTGTCAAATAAATCCCCGCGTGCTGACTGGCAAGAAGAGGGCTGAGGTCTGTGGGCTATAAACGGGGGGAGGGGGGCAGGCACTGACCCAGCCCTGTGCTGAGCACACCCTCAGCCTTCCCTGCTCCCGGCGCTGGCAGCGCTCAGCACCGCGGACAGCTCCCGCTCCCTCCGACAGGATTTTAAGCCTCGCTAGAGGCCCGTCCAAAGAAACGCCTCTGAATCCAAATCCAGCAGGTAAGGTAACACAGCACAGGTCGTTCTGGAAGTGCAGTGTTCACAGTCTGGGTTTTTCCAGGCCACTTGGAGGATTATTCTATTTCCAGAGAACCAGGCATTCGAATCTCATCAAGGTTTTTGGAAAACGTCCGACTAAGCAGGAACTGTTATCCTTTAAAAAGGATGCTCATCCTTCAAAGCTCATCACTCAAAGATCACTAATGTAATGAGTTGATTCTGTCATTCCAAATGTCCAGGCCCGAACAGACCTGCTTTTCTTCCTCACTTCTGCAACTAATGACTGATAAGGAATTCTGGCAGCATTCGGCCTGGATGTGGAAGCACCTCCCTGGTGTGCCCTGCTGTGAGTTTAATATACTCAGAATTAGGTGGTTTTACTCTAATTTCTAAAGGCATCGTGTGTGCATGCATGGGGAATACAAATACCACTTCTCCATAAAAAAAAGTCGGCAAATCTGCTTCTGTACAGGAGTAGAGTGCTGACATCTTGGTGTAAGTGCTGAGCTGGACTTAAAATGGACGAGAAGAGCAGCAAAATAGTGCACAGAATCGGTACTTCTTTATAGCATCTGCCATCCAAGGACCTCTAAATGCTTTTAAAGTTACTCCTCAGCAAGCTGTATGATACTCCCATATGATAGACGAACGTTAAGTTCCCCACTTTACAAATGGGTAAACACAGATACAATGAGATCCATTACAGTTTGCAGAAATAGAGATGGTTTTTTTGCTCCAAAGTAGCCACAAGTCCCTGGCACAACTATGTTACAAAATAGCAATATGCTCATTCTTCAAAGCAGGGTCATACTGTGCCAGCAGCAAGCTCCATACTGAACTGAACCCACATCTACCATCAATGCTGGTCCAGAATACCCTCGTCTCCAAAGAGGCAAAACAGACTCCCCCCTCCACACTTGTCTGACAGGTAAGCAGTCAGCTTCAATATACATGAAAAGGAGAAAAGACATAGTATTGTCAGCTCAGAGATAGATAGACAATGCAGATACAGGAAGACATGCTAAGATGAAAGAAGAGAAACAGAGTAGAAAATCCTGTATTGCCTTCTACTACCTTTGCTGTCCCACAAAATGGAGACACAACATTAAATTTTTTGGGTTGCAGGTCTATAACAATGAAACCTGTAGCAGCTGTTTTGCCACCAGTATTAATACTTTCAGACAGGTTTGAAGGATCAATATATTCTGAGTTTCCACCAGGTATAATTAAAAACCAAGCAAACAAACAAAAACCAAAACAAACAAACAAAACAACAAAACAAAGCAAAACCCACCCAAACCTTCAAACTAAGTGATTATTTGACATAAACTGCCCAAATTACTGCCTGAAATTTAACGGCTTTAACTTTTAGCAATGAATAATAGCCACCTACACAACAATCCGATTAGGGAGCACAGATTCTATTTGTTATAATTAAAAATCTTGTTCAATGTCTTTTGCTTCATTACTCATTTGGTTGGAAAATGCTGAGTCATTTATGAAAGTGATAATCAGGGTAATTTATGGGATCACTCCACCCTACTCGCAGCCCCACAAGCGTCTGTCGTGCAGTGCTGGGGCAGCACCAGTGTAAAGGAAAAAAACCCTCCTTTGCAACAAAACCATCCTTTAGTCTATCTGTGTCAGTTTGCTAATAGCCATGAATCCTTGTCATTGCAAGAAGACTGCAGGTAGAATGGATAGAAAGACACAGTCCTCCCTCACTGCACCTTTGTGATGAATTATTTGTTCTGATTATATAAAAAAAAAAAAAAGCTACATCACCTCATTTTCAATAGCAGTTGGCACCCGAACTCCACGACAGCTTTTGTGTACAGAAATATGTACCCATGTCTCTAATAGCTAAATCTACTGCTTTGGATTCAATATTTATCAATTGCATTTTGCAAAGATGTATACCAAAGGTCTCCTTGCCACATCATGAGTGAAAAACACAGTAAGAAATAGGAACACCACAGTGTAACATCCAGATTCTCTCCTGGTGAAGTTCAAAAGACTGTCTGCCTCTCATAGCACAATAAACCCATGACCTACATATACACTGTAATGTTGCAAAGGTACAGAAAGATAAACCATGAGGAGGGCATGACTTTCATCCCACAAGACACTTGTGATCACTGGAATAGCCTGAAGGAAGGAGAGGGTGGAAGCTAGATCTTCCATGCTGGGGAGAAAAACAATCAGGTTAGGACTGCAATTAAAAACGTTGGTATTGATGCTTTCACAGACTTATGTTAGACAATGATCCAAAAGCACGCAGTCCACGTAAGGAGTAACAACATTGCAAGAACTGAAACAGTATTTAAATGAATTATCCTTTGCAAATTAGGTTCAAAGAACTGATTGAGTCCTGTGCTTCAGCACTTTTCTTCCTTTTTCTCTTACTTCCTTCTAAAAGAGCTCACATGACTTAAAGTGTAAACTTTGAGGGGTCTGCTTTATGAAAAATCAGTAACCTCCAGACCAGCTTTTGTGCATAACTCTTTTTTGGGTCAGTTGGCACCATTCTTGTAGCTGTCAGCCACTCTGGGACACTGGGATCTCTCACCACAAATACACCCCACAACACACTGGCCAGGCTAATCTGCTATGGAATAAGGATTGCCCCAAGTGAAAGCATTTCTCTAGGAGCTATTTGTCTAAAGCCAACACACACATCTCAGCAGATTTAGCAAGACAAACAGGGACAGAATAAACTGTATTTAGAGCAAATGAACAGATCTGGGACTGTGATCAGGGGCAAGTTTAAATCCAGTTGGGGTGTGAGAGCAGCTTTCATAGATCTATCTAAGCAAGGTCTGGAACAATATTGGAATAATCACGGGAACATGGTGCTCAGGGCAGCTGTCTCAACCACACTCACTGTCAGTGGCTGAATGCTTAAAAACAGCATGAAGAGTTGCCTTTATGTGCTGCAATTTCACCTTGGGCGTCACTTCCTTCTCTGCGCTTGTCCTGAAAGGCACAACCGCATAGGACATGCGTGGAGAACCAAGATCTAAGTGGGTGGAGACGATACCAGAGTGAATACTCCAGGTGGGATATGGATGCCATATCCAGCTAGGCATGCTAGAAAGTTTTGTCCATTTGGAGACCTTAGAACGGTCTGCTTGAAAGCGGCCCATGGTGCAAGGCAAGGGCTTCAGGGGTGCCTGCAGAACTCATCATGCACTTGCTAATGAGTGACTTTGAAAGTACATTTTTAAAAGGAATATTCACAGTTGCAAAGGAGCTATCATATTTTTATTGTAAAAGCTGTAAAGACTCTCTGGGGCCTCAACACAGAGCAAGCTACACACACCCATTACAGATCTCAAACAGCAGCTCTCTTTCTGATGAAGACAGAGAAACAATAAGTTTCTATCCTGTAGACTGTGGTAGACTAAGTCCTGCTCACTTTATCTCTACAAACAACCTGAAAGGTTGTCAAATCAGGCTTCAAATACCATGTTGAATATTAAAGGAGTTGTGCACGGAGACTGTGGTCTTGCATAAGCAAAGGATGAATTAAGAACGGCCTAATAGCTTGTGCCTAAATATACTTTTTTCAGTCCATTCAATTTAAAATACATTTTTAATGGTATTGACATGCTGTAGATGGATGGGAAAATTATGTGCTAAAAAGCAAAAGTGAGGTGAGAAAAGGAAATTAAATCTCCATTTAGCAGAAAAATTATTTCAATATTTGTTTTCCTTCCAAACCAGATGAAAACAAGGACTGTTGAAACTCCCCAGTAAACAAAATTTCAATTCCCATCAATCAAACTGTCTCACTTTATTAAAACTGAAATAATTAATTTTCCCTGTATTATTTATATAACATAAAAGCAAACAACCATCAAGGATTATATTTCAAAGGTTTTTTCCAGATATCAGACTTTGACAGAGTACTTCAATTCCTCTTTTTTAGACACGACATTGTCAAAACCATGATGTTCTTATATGAGGTTAATGGTGCAAATACAGAAAGAAATATTTGATCTGAAAATGTTATACTAGACTCCACTACCTGTTGTAATTTTCTCATCAACTGAAATACTATCAATTTATTAATACATAGGATATTGCCTGATCTAGTAAAAAAAAGTTAATTGCTGCGCACCATCTGTGACAAATATTGCTAAGATTCATAATAAAACCCTGATTCTGCCACACACGAGTGTGTGTGGACATGACTAGAAGACATTATCCACAGTTTTCCTTAGTAATTTAGCATAAACCTGTTCTATGAGTGCAGCCTAACTGGTTGCAAAGGAGCTATCACATTCTTATCATAAAAACTGTACTGATTTGCACAGATTTACATGTTCCTATCATCCCTTTCTGAATGTCATATCTTCAATAGATCAGTGACACTTGTATCATTTAATATAATGTTAATTATGTACAAGCATTTAAACTTAGCAGAATAAGAGACAGTTTATGCACTAAACAAATACAGATGGATAGTATGGGAGCTTGAAATACCACAGTCAAAACTTAGAAAAAATGGGAATGGAAGAAATTATCACCCCTATTTCACAAATGGGGTATGGAAGTAAAGACCAGTGAGAAGCTCCAGGCAGGACATGTTACCAGAGGAGGAGGTGGTAGAGCTGCCCTGCAGCGACACAGATATCCTGTGCATGGTAGCATTATGAGATTTGTCCAAAGTCACACAGGAAATCATTATCAAACTCCCTCTAAATTAAAATTTGTTGCATGCCAATCCAAGCATTTTCACTGCAGGACAGTGCTCCTCCTCAGAAACCACGAGACATGCCAAAGCCTGCACAAAGGAGATAAGCTGAGGATACCACCGTGGTCCCTGCTCAGCACAGGTTCCTGTGAGCATTACACTTATTGGCATTTAAACACGGGGCTTCCTTTAAATTCCATTTTTTATGACTAGATCAAATGCAATGCCCAACTGATCAAATACCTCACTCACTCAACCCCACGCAAAGGCCCTACACTTCAACAAATCACAGCTGTCCTGCCCATTCTGGAGCCTCCAATAGTCAGGAAACCTTTAAAGCCATTTGAGTCCACGCAGCTCCGGCTGCCTAAGTGGAAACAGTGGAATGATACCACACTCTGCAGTCACAGTGGACATCAAGGGCAACATACACAGTGAGAAGAAAACTGTGCAGACTATGGGGCTCAAGTGACACATTCATATAAAAGATTTACTGTTCAGATTTAACATTCTGAATTTTGATCAGACACTTTGCATTTCATTACCATAGGTTTGTCCTTACTCTCATTTACAGTCAGATCTCTAGACTTACTTTTCTCCCCATGGCAGGACACATTTGCATTAACAACTTCTTGAGCTGCTCCGTATCATAACAATATGGCACAGGCTTTTCAGTCAGATAATGTGACACAAACTTCCACTCCAGCACAGCATATGCAGACCCCAGTCTGTCCTTGTTATAGCTAATTCTTAGTGCCTTTCTTCCCATCACAAAGTTGTTTCTCCATAGAGTCATTGATATATTTTTTGCCTCTCCTCACACCTTCAGCATATATTCCTACTGCTTGCAAACAAAGTGTGTAACAAACCATTGTTTAGGACTCCCATTAACATTAATTTGTTCTGCCTCACACTCTCCTGTCCTCTCACAGATGCAGGCACTTCATTTTACTGATGTTGCAGAATCCCAAATGGACTTCTTGATGATGGTGCTTTGTCTCACCTCGTACCACAAACTGTCTCCAGGCATCTCCTCTTCACCCTTGCTCATTCTACTCTCATGACTTACAGCATTTACAACCAGCCTTTACAAAACTAATGCCCTATTTACCCATTGAAATGATCCAGCTTGGTTAGTCTCCCTTTGGAAGGACTCTAAGAATGGAAGAGTTGTAAAGCTGAAATGCAAGTCAATCAATAAAAAACTAAAAGATAATTAATTTAGTCTATACAGAATTCTGGAAAATAGGTCTCGTCTAACAAACCTGATTTCATTTCTTGATGGAATCACAGATTTGACTGATAAAGGTAATTGTGTAGATATAATAACCCAGACATTTGAAAATGCACTTGGCTTCATTATTTGAACACATTCCATCATTGGACCCTGACAGTGCCCAGCCACCCTGCTATCACCTTTTCCAGGCACATCCTTCACTGGCACAGATGCCATCACATGGATGGGGAGGTCAGGGGTGTGACCTTCCCCCATTCCCACATCATGTGAGACCTACCGCAGCATACAGATCCTTGTTGTTAGCAAGCAGAAAATGAAAGACATCGATTCCTGAATATGTGTAAAATTAGTGTAAAAGGCTCAATACAGCACCTCAAGGAAGAAGATGGTATTTATTTAAAAAAATTGAATGTACTGGTTTTATCCACTCACACCCATTCTCCCTTAGAGTTCATCCATCACAGTGTCATGTGCACCAAGATGTGTGTTCAGGTAGTCTGGCTGAGATGATTTGCATGTGTCAGACCAGATAAGGGATATCAACTTTTAAGTTCTCATCAAACACTCATTTTTTCTTGACTGGTAATGACAAGTTAGTTTTTTGGCAACTCTTTTATAAATTTTTATGAGCCAACAGTTGAGACTGGGTGGTCCTTTGCTTCCAAATCTTGCCTTCCTAGGCATTCCTAAGCATTAGCAAGGTTGAAGCTCATTGTCTGATTTTGTTTACATGGAGTATGTCTGAAAAAATACACATTTGTTCAGCTGCTGTAGCTCCCCATTGCCATAACAGGAGATGGAACTGCACTCACACACATAATGTGCCAGTACCTTGTGGCCTTTTAGTGTCCTTAGAAAGTGGAGTCTTGTGCTGGAGAAAAGCCTGTAGTGTGAGTTTCATTAGAGCCCAGGCCCTCTGGGCTTGACAGCACAGCACATTCCTCAGTTTTATTGCTGGGAACAATGTTCTTTATTATCAGTATATGACATTCTTCTCACACTTATTTCACTGTTTTCTCCAGTGTTCACAGAAACATATTTGCATTGGTATTTCATTCTTACCAATATTAATATTTCTGCTACAAGTCTCTACGTATTTAGTTACAAGAGAGGAAAACTGGCTTACTATGAGAACCTCCAAAAGGAGAAAGCACAAGACACAGAATCCAGGAGCACAGATGCACCAACCTGACACATTTACAAGGCACAAGAGAAATAACTGAATTCACTTTTCAAATAGTAAGTGAATTTACTGGGCTCACCTTGTGTGATCCAATAGACTCTCCTAGCCTCAAGCACAATTTTTTCATCATACACCAAGAACAAGGACACTGTGCTATGGTTACTTTGGAGAGGTGGGAACTATCCAAAATGTCCTCCAACCCAACACTTCCTATGCATCACAAGTTCTTGTTGTGCCTGTGCATGAATTCATCACCTGTAGCATTCTCTGACATACACACTCTGCCCACGAGTGGAGACTGCATGTGTCCTGACTACAAATCTAACTCGCTCGTTATTTCACTTCAGGAACCCGGGCTTGAGCATCTGTGTTTCACACATGGCAGTTCACCCCCAAGCTGCTTTCCCTGCAAAAATCACACTTCACACAGGCAGCCCACTCCAAAGCCTGCCCTACACACAGGGTGCACACTTAGGACACATCTTTTCTCCCTCCAACTCTGCTCCAGCCTTGGCTCAGAAGGCCTTGCAGTCTCAACCCGTGGATGCAACACACAGGTATTCACACATCACAGGACAAAAGCATCTGTCAGGGCTGAATCTTGCCCTTTGAGCTGAAAAAAAACCAAAAAACAACCCATGCAAATTATTTCAATTCCAGTAACAATGAAGTCATTTGGGGACAAGGGAGGTTCCTGCCAAGAGACGTGCAGTGTGGACTCATCAGTCACCTCCAGAGCGTGCTTGAGCAGTGTGGTCACAAGCTGGTTCATGGCAATTACTCGTGCAGTTCCTCCCACAGCACCCAAACATGAGCAAACAAGCAAGGGATGTTCACAGCCAGCAATAACTATCAATTTAGGATAGATTCATACTGTGACTGCAGAGCGAAAGCTTCCCCTTAACCCAATGCAAATTGCCCAATTCCTTCTGGTCTTTCCATTGCTCTGCCTTTCTGTGGTCACATCTATTCATAGCATGTCTTCTCTACTACAGCAGGAAGCAGAGATCTCGGGACAGCACTATGGCCATTTGTCACCTTTCTGCAGATTAACCCACTTTGTCTCAATATTTTCTGTGATGTCACTGTTGATATGAAATATTTCACAAGGGCATAACTCCTTAAAAACTTAAGATGTTAAATTAAAAACAAACAAAAAAATCCAACCCAAAACAACCCCCAAACCTGAGCGTGGAAATTAAATACTAAGGAACTCTCCAGAAACCAGATATTCAAATGTGATAGAATGGTATAAATGTGGAAACTAGAGGAACTTCAGAGGGAACAAATGCAGCCTCTCACTGAAAATACGGGAAAGCTAAATTTTGTGCCACTGAGTTCATCACTAAAATGATCGTACTTCTCACCTATTTAATCTCCCCTAAAAGTGTGTGATTTACTCCTCATTTTAACCCATCAAAAGACCTAAATGGTATGTATGATGCTCACTGCTACATTTTTGCACTTTGGCAAGTTGCTTCTAGGCATTCTGTGGGGTCATTTTCCTTTCTTCATTTGGTAAATAACAGCCCCCTTATTTCTACAGTAGGACTCCATCTCATCTTGCTTGCTTTATTGAGTAGATGAATGGACCACCTTTGACCTCATGTAATTTTGCCTTTCTTTCTAGACTTTGGAGTATCAAGCTCTTTTTGTTTTTTTTTCCTTTACTGAATTAGAATTCTTTTGATTTCAATTCTTTTATTGTAGATACAGGTATGATGGACTCTGACTAATATTGCAAAGAAACCTGTAAGGACATTATATTTTATGAAAAATATCTGCAATTTATACTTACAGCCAGCTTCAAGTCTTAAACACTCCAAATCACATCCAGGTGAGGTTTAAGGACAAATACATGCATAATTCATGAAAGCACAGCCATTATTGGTAGCTCTATAGAATAAATAGCCCTTGGTAGACACTGAGCATTTGAAGGATGCACCATATTCATGCTAGCAATATAGAGCCAAATTTATATTTATGGTGTACTCGCAATCCATTCAATTCTGTTTCCATTTGAACACACTGGTGAAATACAGTGCAATATTCTGTTTCAGTTACCAGCACAAGATACACAACTTGAAGCAGAGCTCCCAATAGCTGGAGAGCACAGAAGAGCTGATGACTGCACAGAGTCCACTAGGGAACTTGTTATGCCAATCTAATTAACCTGGAAAATGCTCAGCTAGCACCATGCTATGGGCTTGCACACAGATGGAAAATGGGCTGTTCAACCACTGTGTGTGCAAGGCAGGCTTCTCATAACTCCCAAGTCAGCAGAAACATTTAAGCATATGCTTACCATTAATGTTAAACAGGTGCTTAAGTACACTGCTGAACAGGGAACATAACAAGGAGCACGCCTCTGGAGTACGTGATTTTTGCTTTAATTGCTATTGCATAGGATTTATTTGCTACCCTTAGATATTGTCAACAGCCTTCTTTCCCTACCAAGACTGCAATTCTGTTAAAATCTGACTAGGAAAATAATGAGATGCTCTCTTAAAAAAAAAAAAAAAAAGAAAACCAAGGTGCATCTGTAAAACCCAAGATACTGGAACAAAAAAAAAAAAAAAAAAGGAGATAAGTAAATTTTACTTTTAAAAATTCTGGAATGTTCTGTAGAGATTTTGATTCCCACAAGAACATCCAAATCCAACCAAATAGGACCTCCCTTAATAAGGGGGTTTACCACATTACAAATTTAGATGTACCTGCAAATGAAATAAAATGCACGGAGAATAACATAAAATGAACAGAGAATTAAACGTGAATTTCTCTTCCCCCAGAAAAAGTCTCAGATAGCGAGATCAGGAATGGCTCAGTGATACTGATAGGAACTACAATGAATTTCGGAATTACTGCTCTACCTACAGCATTTTTCGTATCCTTCATGTAGATCACAGATCCAGTTTTTAACAGAGCACTATTCCTGCACTACAATCACTTGCTTTACAAACTAGATCTTCGTAAGGGGTACTTTCAGCCCCCTCACAGCCAGATGAGAAAGCATTATTACCAGCATATTTTTCACATACTCATAATTAAGCACAAGAAAAGAGCAATACAAGCTTGTTTCTGGGTTACTTTGGTTACATCACACACCGCAGAAGAACTACTCAGTATTTACAGAAAACATGGCAAGCTATTATTCCAGTTTTTCTCCATGTTTTTAATAACTTCAGTCCCAAATGATAAACAAATAAAAATGTTTCATTTTCAGCATGTTTTCCAGATGATCATCATCAGCAAAAACAAATATAAACAAAAAGTGCAGGCATGCAGAATGCTCTGGGACACAGCTGATGGGGTTCTCCATGGGGGACAACTTCTAAAAGGAGATGAACTAAAGAACCCAGAGCACTTGCCTTAACCACCTCACTCTGCTTTACTTCTGCTTGCTTTTTTTACCATGCCCATTGCCTCCTTTTTTTTTTTTTCTTTTCAACTGCAGTGTATTTCACTGTTTGCTGTCCTTTAAAAATTACTGAAAATCCCTAGTGA
>JAYRBT010000082.1:6395016-6425267 GCA_036023395.1 Myiotriccus ornatus | reverse complement strand
TTTTTTTTTTTTTCTTTTCAACTGCAGTGTATTTCACTGTTTGCTGTCCTTTAAAAATTACTGAAAATCCCTAGTGACATGGAACATCGTGGGGTTATGTATTGAGAGTCAGGTCTGAAGGCACCTGAGCCTCACACAAAATTCGTGCTCATTTCAGCAGGCGTAGTAAACCTGTTAAGTTTGGCAAAAGTTTTGCTTGAGTAAGTGCTGAATAATGACTACAGAATGAGGCTATGCAGTGTGTGACTGGAATTCATGCCAAGTCTGTCTCTACACATGCCTGAGCTGACAAAATCTTCTGGCCAGTATTTCCCTGTAACTTGACAGGGATTTTCCATGGCATTGACCACTCTGCTTGCTGTCCAATGCTTGACCTGGGCATGTAACATTCACCACTGAAGCTCATCCTACTGTCTTGAACGGTTGTTTTTTCTGGAAATTTGGATGCATCTCAAGATAAACTCTAAAGTCATTATTCCATAGTAAATAGGGATGAGATGGTAGAAATACTTCATATTTGGCAATGAAATCAATTAGCAATGAGTCACACCATGAAAGAGGCCTTTTCACAAACAAAACCCTAAACTGGTTGCTGGATGTACACTGAGTTTGCAGTTCTTCTATTGTGCCTTGTAACTGTGCAGCTTGGGAAACACCCACATTTACAGCTGAGGGTTGGACTCCCATTCAGTTACACATGTAATAATTCTCCCCCTCCCAGTCAAGATACCACAGGCAATTCCACTGCTTCTGTTCCCACCCTTCACTTCTATAGCAACGAAGAGGATATTGATGGACATATAGAACCCACAGGGAAAATTTCTGTGCTTGGAAATCACCTGCAAGACACACACTTCCCAGTGCACAGCCTGAACATTACAGCACAGGTGCTCCAGGAATTCCCAGGATCCCACCAATACCTACACAAACGCAGAAAACCAGTTTTTGCAAAAGCAGTGTTTTGACATAATCTTGATAATCCACTTCAAGGGCAACCAGGACATTACAAATGCAAACTTTGCTTGCTACAAGGCAAGCTCTGCTTGCTACAGTGTCCTTAAAAGGACAGAAAATCCACGCAATCCGCAGGTGAATGCATGTTACAGCTGGGTCACTGTTATCATGTATTGTAAGCATTCAGGCTCTAAGGTTTAGTATGGGGGTTTTTTTTTATTCTCAACTGCAGCCTTTTCAAAAGGACTGAATACTACAGGAACTTGCTAAATGCAGTGCTCCGTTGGGAAGGAATGCCAAGCTTACTAAGTGACAGCATTATGCATTAGTGGATTACATGAGATTTAGAGTACATAAAACAATTTAATAAATGGGCTTTGCTTGTTAATCTCACGTGAGCCACTGTACAGACAGCACACATGCAAACACAGACCTATAAGAATAAATCCATGTATTGTTCTTGTGATGGCATTAAACTGCTTGGACTAAATAATGTTAAAGCCAGGCGTGCATTACAATGTTCTGGGGCAGCTCTGTATACATAAAAACCATGGGCCAAGAGATCTCTGACACAAGATGGCATCTTTTGCTGATATGGAGCTCCTCTCTGGCTACAGCTGGACTGTTGTGCTGGGAGACTGAACCTATTTCTGCACAAGCATGCTGGGACTTGGAAAGAGCAAAGCTCCAAATACGGAGCTCGTTTATCTTCACATGCCACTAAGATGCAGCTGACAAACCCTGGACAGATGTGCAGAGTAGTTCTTGTCTCATGTAACAGAAGAGGCCTGATGGGATGCTTAGTGTCATTTGAGATGCTCTGGAACACCTATGACTATGTTTAGGCAACAGACAGACTCAAGACATATATCTGCAGGGTAGATGTCTATGGTACAGCTTGTACCCCATACTTCCTAAAGTCAATGGAGAGAAATTGGCATTTAAGATTGCAGGTACTGTGGCCCATCTTATACATCTACGTGAAGATTGGATGAATCATGTCCCAGACTCCACTGACTAAATTATAAAGAGAGCCCAGGCTGACTAACTTAGATATAAATGTCTATACTGGAGAAGCCAGTGTTTAGTCAGAAGAATCCTATCCCCCATCTCGTTCTAATGAAGAACTGCTGCACTCCCACAGAGACTGCTCCAGCAGTTCATCACCTTCACTGTAAAAACTGGGTACTTTATCTTCTAGTTTGAAATTCTCTGACTCCAACTTCCAGCTTTCAATCTTCTCCTGCTTTTGTCAGCTCCATTAAAGATCCTGTTGCTACTGGAGGTTCTGTACCAACCAGAGGTGTTGTTAGGCATGATTCTCTATTGCCTTTCCCTCTGTGTATCAG
Organism: Myiotriccus ornatus; assembly: GCA_036023395.1. NCBI lineage: Eukaryota > Metazoa > Chordata > Aves > Passeriformes > Tyrannidae > Myiotriccus > Myiotriccus ornatus. The sequence continues at coordinate 6,422,964 of JAYRBT010000082.1, read as the reverse complement.
TTAGGTCAATACCTAAGAGTGCAAAGCTCTGCCAAGAAATGCGACCTCTGAGATATGCAAGACTGACACTTGGAACATGCTATGAACTGACACTACTTGAAAGGTTCATTCCACAGCACAGAGAGAGAAATCCTCCTCATCAAATAAAACTTCAGGCCATCAACACCCACAAAACTTAAATTTTAGGTATTTATCATTAGAAAGAACAAGTAAATCCAGATTTCACTGATGAATAAATGTAACCTCTCAAATGCAGATGAGTGCAATGCTGTCTTCCCAACTGCACAGACAGGTTTGCCACTCTGATGGTGCTCAGGGCTCTACAGCTACCCACTCAGCTGTCATTCAGTGAAATCATAATAGTCTCTTCCAATTCTCCTCTGTTACTGTTTGGAAAAGCAGTGAAAGTATTCAGGAAGAGAAGTAGGGAATAGACTATCCTGTGAACAGTCAGGCAACTCAGGAAGGGAGAAATGAACACAAAGTGTACCTTTTTCCTTGCAAGCAAGAGGAACCAGAGAAGCTGCTGAGCAATACTGAATACTGAAGAAAAAGATGCAGGTGTGAGCAGCACCATCAGATTAGAGATTTTGAACCTTTCTAAAGGTGAAAATTAAAGTCAGACCACAAGCTCTCCTTTAATCTCCCACTGCTGTGGGAACAGCAATGTGGAATGCTTCCCATGGCTCCCAAAATTATTCTGAGACAGCCTGGCACCATGTATTTCTCATGGGGCCTGCAACTTCAGTGAATCCTTTATAATTCCAATACACCTTGGGCAGGTTTTGCACTTCTCTAACCCCCTAAGTATAAATATATCTAAAAGATTACTCTGCCTTACATGGACAACATTAGAATCCTATTGAGCTTGTGGAGCTCTCTGCCATCCCACTTTAAATGTGCAAAGACTCTTAATTTCTATCAACTAGCAACACATCAGAACAGCCTCAGCATATCTTACAGCTTTCCCACAGTGCAGCAACTCCAGTACCTCCTATGAATTGTAGGCCTGTTACACGTGTTATCCTAACAGAGGGGAACCCTTGTTCCCCTTTATGCCTGACCCAGAAAAGATACCACATTGTTACAGTCCTCAAAACACAACTTGCCTTTCACTAAGCAGCAGCAGCAGCAGCTCCAATAATTTTCTGCTGGAATTCTTGCTGTAGTATTAGCAATTGAATTCCTGTCTGGCTCTAAACTTCAGCTGAAGTCATGATAGCTCATTTGGGAACTGCTACCACAGCTCCCTTGCTTTCAGCTCTGGAGGTCCTTCCGTTTCAGCAGAGGTAGTAGACAGCTAATAAATAGTACACAAAATCTGGGCTGCATTTTGCCTCTAATCAAGCTGAATATAAAACAGAGGGAAGGTTTCAGTAGCAGGGAGGTGCACTGGATCAGAAACTCCACCCCATATTTCAGTTTGGGGGCTTCAAGAACAATATGCAGCTTCTTTAGCCCATGGTAGGACAACTGCCTTCTTGGCTCAACAGCACTTTACCATGTGTCAATACCCTGTGTTTAACACCGCAAGAAACAAACTTTTAGGTAAAATATGGCAAATAAGGGAAATTGCAATGGAACATCAATGTCTTATTTGTTATCATATGAATTTATTGCTCATGAGAGACACCAGAAACAAAAAATGGGCAGAGGCAAAGCTGGATTTTCTAGTTGGCTACACCAGTGTGTCTCCAGCAAGAGCATTTTAAGGATGACAGAGTAGCTTAGTCTTCATGACATTTGTACCCTTGAGGTCCCTGAGGCCTTAGAGGTGTTAGCAGACTTTCTAGGGGATAATACTTGCCACTGGGCTTATCTTATTTGGGTTTTTTTATATGCACATCCAAACTGCAGCTATCGAGTTGGAATTTAAATGGTCAAACTAAACTTATAAATCTCCAGCTTCTTCTGCAGGACTTCTCAATGAACCCTGTGAAATCAAATGTCATCTCTTTTGCTCTATTCATACATTATTCATCACAGTAAAACAGAGAAATGACACATCCACTACGGTTTCTCTCGGTAGTTTCCAAACATTACAGCAACTGCTGGTTAGGTGGAAATTCACAACAGGAGTTTCACAGCAACATCCTCCTGACACAGACAGCTACAGAAGAGTGCCCACTCCTTTTGCTCACCACTAAATGTGCCAAAATAGCAGGATGGTCACATCCAGAACATTAACTTGGCTTTCAAGACCCCTATGCACTGTCACCAAGCCCATTGTTTTCACTCCCCTAATTGTCTACAACCAAAGGCAGTAGCTCCTTATTACCTTTGTTGCAGCTGTACCTCTAACAAATGGGGATTTGCATGGGTGTATGCAAGAAAAGAATCTGGCGCTATGTAGAGGTCCTCTTCCAAACAGCTCTTTTGGACGCATTTGCTTGCAAATCCATTAAAAACAAACAAACGAAAAGCCTGTGTGACATGATAGATCTGTCCCTGGGAAGACACAGGAAAGAGTACAATAAAACAAGTTGGTATTATTGTCCTTGACCTGACAACTGAATGTGTAAGGGAAAAGACAGGGGCAATGGGTAAGGGAATATTTTAATGAAATAATGAATATTTTAATGAAATAAATTATATACCCATATCCTACATTAGGATCAAATGTAAGTGCGTTAAATTTGCCTCAAAAAAATGATAAACCTTTGTCTTCACACTCTATTGTTGTACTTTAACTTGAAAAGGCTGGAAAACTCAAGGGTACATCAGTTCTTACTAGAAGAAACCACTGTGTATTAATCACTCCCTACAGTATTTATGTAGAATTAAGAGAGATCCCACTGTAAGAGCCGGAGCTATTTCTGTAAGCTACATTCCCCTGGCTCAAGTGATGAATGGGAAGTACAGCACTAAAATAAAAATAGGCACCTTTCCAGGTAAATGTTGTTTAAAAACAAACAAACAAACAAAAAAATCCCTGGTGAAATACTGCCACGAGGATAAAAACATTTATCTCAGTGTCACAAGAATGGCTTCGTTTTTTACTGCTCTAATTAGGTAATAAAGAAATCACAGGTGTGATAGCTCCATGAGCTATTACTGCACTTAAAAAGGGTCCACTGCATAGCCAGGGACCAGTGTGTCAGTATTATCACTTGCTGCCACATCATTTTAAGAATGATATAGCTCAATTTAACAAAGATTTTTAAAGCAAAGAAAAATCAATACATAGTTAGAAGCTTGTCAAGGTTCTAAGCAACAGCAAAACTGCCAGAAAACAAACAAAAAAAGAAAATCATGGTGGGCCTTGAATTTTCAATGACTTTTCGAATTCTGCTAAGGCAATTAATTCAGTGCCCACCGTAATGCATCCTCTGGGATTCCACACACCCCAACTCTGTAAGGAAAGACACTTACAGCATTAGATTTTAACATGAGCAGTTCAGGATTCTAATTTCAATTGTAACAAAAGTGACAAATAAGCAAAAATACTATTTTTTAAACAACTGCTTATGGAAAAGGGTAAAGAAAGTACTAGGCTTAACCTGCTGGAACTTCCATTGAAAGTGTTCAGTGGAATTCGGGCCACTAAATACTATCTTGAAGAAGTATAAAATATCTTGAAGCTCACACATTCATCTAAACTTAATTCTTGCTCAAATGAACTGCAGATCCAGTTGCAACCACAGACCAGATCAACACAGAAACCAGGTGTGTGTGGTTTAAGGGGACCATAAAGACACAGACATTAATTAAAGAAATCACCTGTACCAATTAAACAGCTTCCTTGCCTCTAAATTTGATTCCCAGTGCCTGAAAAAACAAGTTCTCCAAAAGCAAACCTTGCATTCAGGTCCAGGGAGGCTGCCCCAAGTGACAATAAGAAATAACTGTGACTTGGCAGCCTGAGGGGCCAGATCCTGCTCCTGTCTGAGTCAGGAGCAAAAACTATTGTCTCTGGCTGAAGGTCTGACTTGTGGGCAGCCCCTGCTGCACAGCCCTGTGTGCAGATCGATCACCCAGCCCTTGCTCATCTCGCAGAGGTGTGGATGCGCGGATCCATCTTGCCACGCTCGGAAGCACTAGCCAGAAATCCCAGCAGAAGCTCTAGCCCTGTGCTGAGTAGCAGTGGGGGAATCCCTGCCTGCCCATCATTCCCTGACTTCAGAGACCAGCAAGGAAAATGTGTGAGAGGTTTTCATTAATTCTGTGACATTGTGTATGTAAATTAGGTTCCCCCTGCACTTAAATCCAACAATATCTTCTCAGGTGGTTAATTATTTTTTCTTACTGATAGAGAACATCCTAATCGAAGGCTATTATGACATCTAGGATCAGTAGCTTAAGCAAACAATAGTCTAAATTTTCCCCATGTTAAAAAAGTTCCAGCACCAGATATTTCCTAAGCATTTAAAAAGCACAATAAAAGGAGCACGATGCAATCACACAGGCTGTGCAATTCTTCTGGAAAAAATGTTTGCAGAAGTTCCTGTTCAGTTCCCTTACTTGAATTCACAGGTCACATAGCATTGCACCTTCCTCTTAAACACTACCGCTGGAAAAAGCAGTATTATTGGAGTTGGAAAAGAAGGCACTTCCTTAAAAAGCCAGCAAAGCATTTTACTACAGAACTTAATTAAAGGATGGAGAATACTTTGGCTGCCTCTTGAACACGTTAACACAAGGCGTGAAAGAAGCAAATACTACCTCTGTATTAAATATTAACATTTCCCCTCACAGGGGAGGCAAAACACAGATAGGAGTGCTCTGCTTGATGAGAAGGAGGGGACAGGAGACCAACAGGTACCCTTCACAAGCTTCAGGTTATTTAAAATAAGTTGGCTTTAAAGCAGAGAGCCCCGAAGCCTCTCCCACCCTGCGGTGCATCCCCGCCCCACCGCAGGGAGCTGCCTCCCGGCTGCGGAGCCGCCGCATGCGGGACCCCGCACACCCCCAGCCCCGCCGCCCCCAGCGGGTCAACCAGCAGGCAAAACACACCAATATATTTCCATCAGCACAAGATGGCAACCAGCACTTCTTCCGGCGGAGCAGCTGGATGCTTTTATTTTTTTTCCTTAAGGGAGGAGGGGGATTATTTAAAAGGCATTCCTAGTAGGTATTTAAAAAAAAACTGGCATCGAGGCAAGTGTTTCCACTAGTAATACCGGAGGAAAAGGCGAAGTAACCCACCCACACACACACACACATATACACACACCTAGCTCACGCACACCCATCGTGGTCATCAACTTGGCGAAGTTGGCCGTGCCGGAGCGCGGTGCCCCAGCCAGCGCCGCCGAGCCCCGCGCCCCCCGGCCGCGCCGCGCCCCCTCTCCCCCGACAAAGGGGGACGCCCCGGCACCCCTTCAGAGGGGGGACAGACACTATGCAGGGCACAGACACCACGCAAAGACGCCCCTCGCCTGCCTCCCCTTCCCGCTCAGCCCCAGCGCCGGGGGCTCCGCACCGACCGTCAGCGGGGTCTGGCGGCGCCGAGACGAGCAGGGAGCCCCGACACTTACTTACAGTCACTGGAGGCGCCAGCAGCAGCCACTTACCATCATGTTTCCTTGCATTTTAGCCGTTTGAAACATTGCCTTTTCCTTCATTTTTGCCGTGTGTGTGCGTGCGTGTGCTGTTCCCCGAGAGTTACTTAATCCAGCGGCTGGATCACTTTGGTGAAGAACTGGCGTGTACTTGCGATGGCTCTTTTTGGTGTGGAGTGGAGGGGACTACGAGCAGCGGAGGGGGAGGGTGCCTGCTTTCTATTTTTTTTTCCTTCCCCACCCTGTCAATTTATATTTTTCCTTTTGCCCCAAAAGAAAAAGAAGAAGAAAAAAAAAGGCAATAAAAATAAACCAGCCCCTGTCAGAGGGGAGGGGAGGCGGGAGCAGCGGGGGCACCCGGCTCTGTCACCACCCGGATCCAGCTTTTGCCCTGCGGGCGCCGGCGGGGCGGGGTGGGCAGGAGGGAGCCGCACACACGCCCCCCGCCCCGGCCATGCCCGGCCACCGCCCCGGGCCCGGGCGGTCCCGCCGAGCCCAGCCCAGCCCGGAGACCAGTTGCAGGAAAATAAAAAGAAGGGTGGGGGACAATAAATAAAGAGGGGGGGGAGCTGGAGAGGGCGGAGGGGCGGCTGCCCCCTCCCCGTGCCCGGCTCGCCGCTCTCCCGCGGTGGGAGGGGGGTGGAGGGGGCACACGCTTTTCACAACCGGAGCCGAGGAGGGTGTGGGGCGAGGGGCCGCCTCTCCGGCGTTAACTGTTCACCGGCTGAGCCGACACGGCCCCGGCCAGGCCACGGCTGGTGCAGGGAGGGTGGGGAATAGAGCGGAGCTGCCGCGGGGAGCAGGGGATGCACGGCGCGTTGCCATGGCTGCGCCCTTGCCCGCCCGCCCGCCCGCAGACCCCCGACCCACCCCCCAGTCTGCCCGGAGACCCCCGGACCCACCGCCCTCTCTGCCTGGAGACCCCCGGACCCACCGCCCCCTCTGCCCGCAGACCCCCCGGACCCGCAGCTCCCCTCCCACTCTCTTCCCGCAGGATGCGCGGGGCGCTATCGGGGGGATGGGGCGCTTCCAGGAACCTGCCCCAACGCCAGGGTTTGGGATCCGGGGCAGGAACGAGCAGGGGGATGCCGGAGCTCGCCCTCCGCACGGGGAAATGCAAAGCCAAGGGCATCGCCCGCGCCGGGCTGCGCCTGAACCCGGCGGTGGCCTCTGCGCTTTTCCAGCGGTGCCCACACTGGTGTGAGGTTTCCCACCGCTGTCAGCCGCAGTCCCTCTGGTGAGCTGCCCCACAGGTGGCTGGAGCAGCCGTTGGAAGACGACCCTATCCTGCTGTCCCTGTGAAAATGTTGTTCCTCCTCGCCTTGGTGCCGCTTTCCGGGGACACAACCTTGCCACCCATCCCAAAGGTTTACACCTCAGGCTGCACACATGAAAAAAAATCCTTGCAGAGGGTGATCTCTTTTGTCTCTCCCCAGTGCACCAGAAATCATTACGTTTCCAGGAGAATTAGGTGCCCATCGATTTCATTTGGCATGAACAGGGTTTCTTTGGATGTTGCTCACTCAAAAGGAGAGAAGAAACTCTGAGAAGAGATTTGCTTAATATTTGAGAAGGGAAACCAAGAAGAAAAAGCAGAAACTCTTCTCGTCATCCAAGGTTTAACAAAGCCAATGGCTAAATAAAAGCTCTCTTTTTCAGCAGAGGAACTGTAGACCTGTCCATGGGTCCTTTTGTTATGCCCATCTGTAGCACCTCAAACTCTAGTCCTTCACAGCTTGCAGCATCTTCACTTCACAGGTAATACTTCACTAGAAAGTTCACTAGAAATAGGACACAACATCTGCAATCCCACAGTGTTGCTCACACTCTTTCTCTTTAAGCCACCCAGTTGTTAAAAGATATTCAAATACAAAATGCCACCCAAGACACTGGGCAAGTATCTTGGAAATGATGGTAGTGGGGAAGTGAGACCCCAAGACACTCATGGGAAACACCAATGGCAGGTGATGCTGGTACCTCTGAGGATTACCTATGGGAGGTTTGTTTTACAAAAATGTCACCTCTCGCTTGCAGATCTTGATTGTTTTCTCCCTTCTCTATTTGGGAATTGCTTATACCTCACACAGAGGGGCATTCTGCTGTCTTGATTTCTTTGCTTCAGTTTTGTTGTTTTAACAGGCAGTTCCTGTTGCATCTCAGTATTTAACTCTTGGGTGTTTTAATTATGTATGAATGCAAAATATGTATCTGCTCGACTGTTAGTAGTCCCATTTGCCTTCTGCATTACTTTATGCACCAATAGAATTACTTACCACACACCAAACTCTGGCAGCTTTGTCACAATGCAGTTATTCTCTGATTTTTATTTAATATTTATATATGTGCCATTGGCATAAAAGTAGCAATTACCTTGATTAAAACAGCTTTGTTAAAAATTGAGATTACTGGCAAAATGCTTAGTTTTACCATTGACAGTATGCAGGGATATTTTTGGTTATTAAACACCAATAAGGGTCCATTTGGCCAGAATTTGTACATTACTGTGTTTCTACTTCTCCCATGCTTCTCTCTACTTCTCTCTGCTCCTATAATCCAGAGATTTCATGAGAAACAGGAAGCAAAACTCAGTGTTTCTCAATGTTGTGCAAAATGACTTTGGTGATGTTCCAGCAAAAAAATAGCAAACATATTATGAGAGAGAAATTTTTATTTACAGTTTCCAAAAGTTGAGTGGATAAAGCCCTGGTCATCCTGGTCTGATCTCAGATCTCACCCTGCTGTGAGCAGGAGGTTGGATTAAAGACCTCCTGAGGCCTCTCCCAGCCTACATCACCCTATGCCCAGTAAGATCAAGGCACTCAGAGTGATCCTTTTTGTTACAGATCAAAATGTCTGTTTAAGAAATGACTGTTGTGTCAGTTCCCAAGATGATTCCAAAACTGCAGCCCCCGTGTTCCCAAAGACTTCAGGTTCTGCCGATCAAGATCTTGGATAATTTTCACGTTTGAACTGTTTTTGCTTGGCTATTGCAACAGCTAAGACTTGGTCTCAGATCTTCAAAGGTGAGAGTAAGCTGTGGTGTAGATTTGTACCCCAGGCTGTGGCCAGATGATTCCATTGCAAATAGTCAGTGAAACTGTCCTTCAGGTTTGGGATATTTAAGACAGGCTCAAGTGATATTACCACGTTACTCCCTCAAGTACATTAACCCCACTGGACTCCCTGTCATCCAGCACTCAAACAACTGTTGAGCTTTCCTTCTTGATGGAAGTTCTCCATGTCATTTTAATGGAAATTCACTAGAGCTGCAACAAATACTTACTCTCGCTGAACAAGGGATCAACTTTTTTATGATTAGGAAGTGAAATGGTGAATGCAGAAAGATGATCTGAAATTTCTTCTACATTTTTGTAGGGAACTTTTTTTTTACTTTCTTTGAATGATGTGAAAGAACAGCCAATCACCCTGGGACCCAAGAAAGTAGTATGATTTAAGTAGCTGAAAAGCTTCTGTGTTTGAGACCAAAGATCTGGCCCAGGAAACCTCAATAAAACATGAAAATGTTTCTTCATCATATCAGGCTTTTTCTCAGAGGGAAATTGTGAAAATTCGTTACTTCTGCGTTCATTGGTTCAGTCTCAGTGCACCTCCTTTGTCAGTAGAGTCACGTTTGATATAAGCAAGTGAAAGTTCAGTCCAAACTCAACTGCATCTTAACAGCAAGATCTGAAGTGAAACTCCTGTATAAGAATAAAAATATATTTTTCTGCAATCTGTCCATTTGTATCGAAGATGCGTAACATGAGGAAAACCCTGGGAAATCAGAAAGGTTTGATTTTATATCTAGAGATCTAGAGATAGCCTCTGTTTCTCAGGCACTGTGACAAAACCAACACGGCATCTTCATCCATCAGCATTTTTATAGGCCATTTTGAGGAAACGTGCTTTTCTCACTTCCCCCACAGAATGAGATATAGGGGGGGAAAAAAAAAGAAAACCTCACATTTAATTCTATTCTATGTGGGTTTCAGTACTCTGAGGCTGACTTTCTTTATCTGAGAAGAACACAGGCTACAATGCTTACATCCTATTCACAATACTTTATTTAAAGCCCTGTTGATAGGAGAGTGGAAGAATTTATTTTATCAAATAAAACCCTTTCAGTGCATTTGGAGCTGTCTCTCCTTCTCACTCACCAAACAAGCCTAGGAACAGTCCTTCTGAATAGAAGGAAAGAATTAATTTCTTAAAGTATTAGCTGTCTGCAGAGCATAGTCAAATTTATTTATTTAATATTTTAAAAGAAAAATATTTTAAGGATGTAAGACCACAGACAAATGCAACAGCTGTTGTACTAAAAGTCAGTTCTAAGAGTATCAGAATTTCACTTCCTCTCCTTAATTTAAGGTTACTTTTTATTCTTCCCAATAAAAGTATTTTTGTTTTCAAAATACAATAAAGGGCTTATTCTTCTCAGTCAGACCTGTTTGTGAGGATCTCATCTTCTTCCTGCCAGCTGGATGCCCCAAGCCTGTGCTCAGGCTTCTCTCCAGCCTAATTTCAAGACTGTGTTCTCTAAGATTAGGCCAAGCCGTACTATGTTCTTTGGCTCTGAATTCTCTCCATCCTCTCCATCCCATCAGGCCCAGGTCCACAGCGCATTGTTTTGTCTGTGGCTTATGTCCTATTCCCTTCACTGGGCCAATAGTCCGAGCTGAGCATCAGGGAAGTCTGATTTGTACTTTCTGTGAAGCAGCCAGGAAAGTTACTGCTTCTCAGTAGAAATGCTGGGGTGGAACCCAACCCAAATGCCTGGGATAAGATCATTCAGGCTGGAAAGACCTCAGGAGGTCTCTGGCCCAACCTCTTGCTCAAGCAGCATCAGCTCTGAGGTCAGACCAGGTTGCTCAGAACTTTTGTCGTGTCTTGAAGTCCTGCAGGAATGGGGACTGCACAGCCTCATTAGGCACATGTTCTGATAGCTGACTGTTCTCACAGGGATAAAGATTTTCCTTATATTCAGTCTGAACATTTCTTGTTTTAACTTATGCCTGTTGCTTCTCATCCTCCTGCCATACCTCATTGTGAAGAGCTTGGTTCCATCTTCTCAGTAACTTCCCAAGAAGCTGGAAAGCTGCTCTCAGGTCCTCCCAAACACATCTCTTCTCCAGGCTGAACAAGCCCACCTCCCTCAGCCTGTCTGCAATGTTTAAGTGCTCCAGCCCTTGCCTGTCCTGGTGGCTTTCTGCTGAACTTGTGCCAGTTTATATCAGTCTTCCAGTGAGGACCCAAAACTGAACCACAGATGTGGTCAAATGAGTGCCAAGAAAAGTACATAACTGCTGAGGCAGAGATCATCTGCAGTACTTGCTTTGCTATCAACTTATAATATTCAAGAGGAATGGGACTGGTGATATCCCAAATGAAAGAGCTAGGTGTTACACTGTGCAAATCCAGTGGAAGTCAGAAACAGCTTTGATAACAGTAAATATATTCCATAGTGGTATTTAGAAGTACAATAAAGAAAAAAAAAAACAGATAATTTCAGCAAGGAACACTTTTTCTTCCTAAGTGGATCAATTTTGAGAATTTCATTGCTCAAACAAACTATTCTGAAAACTCTTCGCTCCTACTATCCCAGAACTCTGCCCAAGTATTTACAGCTGTGATTGCTCCTTCTAGTTTTGTCTTCTGAGGAAGTCTAGGCTCTTCTTCCAGAGAAGAAATTGGAGAGACAGATAAAGTAAATACACTGTTAAATAAATTCAGAATTTATTTCTGAGGATTGCAAACTCTTCAAGAGATTAGAATAATGACAGAGCAGCTGTGTTATAAAGTTAATATTTGCTAGCTCTTATTGCATGAGTGTGTTTAAGCCATCTTTGTTAACATAAATGAGAGAGTCTAAAAAGAGGGAAATTATGTTATCTCAGACAACATCCTCTGTTTCCTGCTGAAAAAGTGAATATGATAGAAACCACTGAAATTTAGAGTGATTTACCTTTGGATTAATTTCTACTTTTTTTTTAACTCCTACATAAATTTTGTTGGGTTACTACCAACCTTTTTCTCTGATGGCAGGGTCATTCACTTCCCATCCCTCCCAGTTTGATGCAAGACTTAACAGCTTCACATGTTCAGGGAATCTGCAGTTTATTCATCATGTACCAGTTCCATCCCAGGGGAAACACTGGGGACATAAACACATCTCCTGATGCTACTTAGACACTAAATGCCCATATATGTGCTTTGACACTTAGTTCTTGGAAAACGTGGTAATTTGTTAGATTCATCAGGGATTCGGCTTGAGACACATCACCTCTGGACAGCTACCTGGAATGCAGTCAACTCCCCATTATCCCTGAGTGAATTATTCAGCTGCAAATAGACCATAAGATCAGTACAGAGATCCCCAGCTCGAGTTCACGTAGTCCGTGATAAACCCAAGAGCTTACAGGCTCACAGGGGGCAGTGCCTTCGTGTTGTGATGCTGATACCCCACCCAGCCGAGGCAGAACCTTCCACTGTGCCCTCGTAAATGCAGATTGGGTGAGGGGTCTCATACTAAGATCCACAGTACTAATAAATGTGCTGTGTTTTTACACTGTTGGGTAGAAGTACCAAATATATTTAATGTATGAGTCTCTGTCCGTGCTGAGCACATGAGGTTTCCTCCTAAGACAGGCAACAGATTTACTCCATAGTGCAACCTGGGCATGAAGCAATGTTGACAGCTGCAGGCTAAGACAGGAGGACAAAACCTGGAGGATTTTTCTACTACAGATATAGATTCCACCTTAAAACTTACGGGTTTTGGTTATTTTTTCTCATTGCCAGCTTTTAAACACCATTAATGAAAGCTAAAAACATAAAAAATTCAAATAATTACTTTTCCATGAATGAAGTTGTTGAAGATTCATAGTAGGAGGAAAAGCATTCAGAATATAATTTCTGCATAATGTCTGGGCTTATGAAATTTAAATACATGGGAATGCTAGGAAAATCTGGGCAGAATCATTAGACTCAATAGTAGTAGGAGGAAAATGCTGATAGGAAGCATTATGAAACCTTGTTTTTCAGGCATGTATCACTTCTGATTAATCAGAGTTAATTTTTTATACTTCAGAAACTACAAGTCCGGAAGTAGAAATGACATATGCATCATTAATCTCTTCCAGCAAGTATCCTCACCCTTAAAGGTACTTTGGATTTCCAGCTGGACTTCACCAATTCAAGTGCCCAACCGATGGATTCCACTGTCTTTGCTAAATTAAGAGTATCCTGTGCCACAAAACTTCTCACAGCAGAAGTGGAGCAGAGCTTTAAAAACAAATGCATAAAAATACACAAAAGACTAACTAAAATATACTATGCTGAAAGCAACATATGTGGTAAGTTTTTTTCTCATTAACACTGAAATGAAAATATAGACAGACTTGTGGTAAACATTTGAAAGTTTGTTGTGCAACAGATTTTATCCTCTAAAACAAGTTTAATTTTATTTCAATACCATTCTGACAGTTACATTTTTTTAATGACAATTATGATGAGAAGGCAAAAAGCATCAGTCTCCTTCACTCAAGTGTTCACTCCTGACAGTGAGCCCAGCCAAGCTGGAAAGATATCAAAACCACAAGTCCTAGAACCAAGAAGAATCTCACATATTGCCAAGAAAATGCCAAGCACCAAGAGCCAAGCAAGCTCATCCCACTGAAATCAGCAGAAATCCTGCCACTGAAGCCACAGCTGCAGCCAGGGTACAGCCATGCATTCTCCTCCAAGGGGCAACACCACCATGAGCAAAGCTCAACTGGTATGAAACAGCACAGTTCCCAAGTAGAAAACCTGGACCCAAAAATGAACCTTCTTTTTAATACAAGCCCTAGTGACTGCATGTTGCTCAGAAGGTATTCTGCCTCTGGTATATGTTGTTTCACTATTTCACTGTACCAATGCAGTAGTCTTGCAGACAAATTATTTTGTGAATATCAATGTATTTCTATTTAATTTGTGAAATTTTATAGGATCTTTTAGGTAGATAATTTAATGCTTGCCAACTTCCATTAATTTTTAACTAGGCTTTCTAGCCTGGAAGACATACTGAAACATTCTAATTTCAGATCAGGTGGGTCTATGTTTTGATTAAAGAGCCAATTTTTTTCTTTCATTGTGATACGGATGATTAAATTTCTCTGCTAATTATCTGTATCACCTCAGAACACCCTGCGCCTGACATAGAATATTTCAACAAAATAAGACCACATTTAATTGCATTACTCCTTTTTTTAATGACGAGAGGCTGATATAAGCCTGTCAATTCACTTTGAGCTCTTCTCCACCTTTGAGGGCAATGCTAATGCTTCTTGCTGTTGGATGATGCTCCTACCACACCTGCAGATATTTTTTTCTCTCCTTTTCAGTGGACTTTACATGAAATTTCAGTACAGTGGGTGACCAAATATTGCTATATAGGCATTGTAACACACAATTTTTATTCCCTAAGTGTATTTAGTAAGTTAAACACAAATTCTTAATTATTTGAGACTAAGTACCTAAGTCCTTTCAAAGTGGCTGTCATGCCTACAAGTAATCTGTGTTGTCTATTGGTGTTTTGGAGTTCATGAAAGTCAAGGATTTTGTTAATCTGTTATGCCAATCAACTTCCATTATTTGAGTTTAAGAAAGTGTGAACTGTCTAGAGCAGGGCTGACATTCTATCACATTAATAAAATGTTGGAGCAAACAGGTCTCTGACTTCTATCCAATAATATAAAATATTACAATAGAAGTATTGTTTTGCCAATGTTAGTAAGATGGGTTCAGACTAAGATGTTGTCTCTGAATGCCTAAAATATTTAGGAAGAATAGTCAAGAATCTAATTACTTTTGTCAGGTTTCAGCTCTAAATGAAGGTATTTAGAATGCAAACAATGACTTACATCATCATTTTGCCTTCAATTAAAGAGAGTGCTGCCTAATATGGAGCCAGAACTTTTCCTAGTGGAAGCAAAAGGAACTTTGGAAAAGTTATTATTAATTTTGCAAGATATCACAGAATATGCCAAGTTGGAAGGGTTTCACAAGTATCATCGAGTCCAACTCCCAGCCCTGCACAGGACCACTCCGAAGAGTCACACCATGTTCCTGAGAGTAATATTAGTTCAGGTTGCCAGCTTTGGGGGTAGAAGAACCAAAGTTTAAACCTGCCTTGGACTTTATTTTCGTGATCCTCTATTTTACTTGGAATCATAAATTAATACAATCTCTCAGTAGCTTTCTAATGTGTCATATTATATCTAATTTAGACACAGTCATTTAAATTTGGGGAAACAGCTAAGTAAGAAAAATGGTGTTCGTTGCAGTGAATGCCTCGAAAGCAGCAGAGAACAAGCTCTAGAAGTCCCACCAAAACGAGTAAGGATTATGCCACCCTTCACTTACAAAGACACACAGCTGGAAACAGGTAAATTACATCCACTGACTGTAATGGGTTTTTAGGAAATTCAGCTATTGGTGCTCATTTTGGGGACGTGAATGGAATCTCTGTAGACTCTCAGTTAGCTTAGGCAGATCCAGTGTGTCCTAATAAAAAAATAAATAACAACACTTGCTCCAATACAGTGATGCAGAGAGTAGTTTACTGAGATATTCTACTGAAAGATAAGAGGAAAAAAAATACCCCTTGCTCAAAACCTTGTCCCTCCCTCTCTCTAATCACCCCAGCATAGTGACAGCCCAGGCAGCTCACCTGGCTCCGGAGTGGCCACCCTGCATGGAAGGAGCACCAAAGCTTGAGCTGTCCCTTCAGAGTAAAAGGCTGTGCCTGGAGTCTGGGACAAAGATGGCATAGGCTGTGTCCTGATCATTGTGTTGCCATTACAGCTCCTTCGCATGTGGCACAGGGGACAATAATTTCAAGCAGTCTTTTGGGAACTGCCACCTCCAACAAGCACAGCCCCTGGCTGATCCCACAGTCATGGGATTTTGAAGATGTTTTTTTCCAGAGCAGCAGCGAGTGAGGGATCCTGGCCAAGGCTGCTGGCAGGAGGAGTCTTTGAGGCTCAGTGGAAGAGCAGCAGCCATGGCCATGATGAAAAGCAGGATGCTTGTCCGGAATGCAGTGTGGAGCCTCTCTGTGATTTCAGTGGGATTTCATTATCTATTTTGTTTTCTATTTCAGTCTTGGTTGTTCTCTCTCATTTTTTCTGAGAGAGGAATACAGTTCGGTGGTTGGTTTGGCAAGAGGAGATGTTCATATAATTTTTTTGCATAACAAAATATAATTAGAAAATGTAAATATAACTTTATTACTGCACTAAACAATAAAATGACCACAACACAGGCTACTCTGGCTCTCCGATAATTCATCATCCAAATTATACAACACATCTCCATTAGACTGTCCTTTTCCACAAAATTCATCTTGCCTTGTCATGGCTGGAAGACAAACCCGACATATTAAATATCAGTACAAGTGAAGCAGTGAAGTTCAGTGTTTGGAATACAGCAAGAGGAAAACATTTTCCTGATTAAAATTTTCTCTTACAGACAAGAGTACATTTTTATGCTGAAATTTTTAAAGGAAAAATTATTCTTCATGAGTAATTTTGTTTCGAAGTGCAGCTGGTTTACACCATGGGAGTTCACAGGGCATTAACTTTTTTATGGTCTTAGATCCTTGGTTAACTGACCTTTGCTTTCAACTGCTGTATTGTGTGTTATACACATCATGGATATGGACAATGTGACTTGCACAAGGAATCTTAACCAAAAACCAGGGCATGAAAAGACAAGGCATGATTACAAGACAGCAAAAACTTCACCCCATGCAAGTAAAAAGAAAATGTGAGTATTTCTTAGTGAATTCTGGCCATGAAAACTTTTGTTTATGACAACCTGCAAATTGCATCACAACTGTTTAAATTACTTGATTAAGAATTTATTGATCCATTAGTTTCCAGAAAAGCTGAGTCCTGTAAGCCCCCAGTAACTGTTGCACCAAGTGCAGTTGTATAGACTGCTGAAAAAAAATCAGGCTACCATTTCTCACAAACTAAGCTAAAATATATTTAAAATAATGATTCTTTGTAACCAAAACTTGCATATTTTTTATAAGAAAAGTTATTGACTTCTCTGATATCTAGTTGTAAGATATTTTACAAAGTGAACCCACCTCAATTGTGATTTATAAAGTTAAAAAAAAAAAAAAAAGCATTATACAAGTGGAATCACTGAATCCAAGGATGAACCAGTGGCAAACTCAAAATGTAAACAACACATTTTAACAAATCCATGCTGTAAAAGGACACAGAGTCAAGCACATATCAAAGTGGGCAGAGTCAGGAGCAAAAGGAATTAGGGCCAGTGGAAGACTTGGAGGCCTAAAGTAGGAATTTAGATGTTTGGGTCTATTGATGAAATAATGAGAATGGCAACTCAGCCATCACTCTGGTACCTCTTCAGCTCCATTGGCGCTGGGGCTTGTGACCTGCAAAGCTGTCCTGGGTTCACTTTCACTGGGCTCCCTCACACAGGTGCCCTGGGTTTGAGCAGCCACGGAGCTCCACAGCCTGTCTGTGAGCTCGGGCTGCCCGCAAACCACCATCCAGCACCCACTCTACAGCTCCGGGCCAAGGAGTCCTCTCCTCAGCCCTTCCCACAAGGAAAGGGATGGGTCTCCAAGTCTTCCAGGGCCAAGAGCTATAGGACACATGCAGATACACTGAAAAGTTGAGGAGGAGAGCCTGGACACAGGTTTTTATGGAGAAAATTACATTCTTTTCTCAAAGCTTTACTGAGGGACAAAACCTATATTCCTGTGTCTGCTACTGTAGTGAGAAGTAGATTGAGATCCTCACCTTAGGCAGCCACTCACTCTCTTTTGTCTCCCATTCACTTCCACACAGATCCTTGCCACTTTCCTGAAATTCAAGTGTTTGGTGTTTGCAAAGAAAATAACTTCTGAACTGAAAACAGGTCTTAAAAATCTGGGCCAAAGTCATAGAGGAGCAATTTGATGTAACTCCAGACACAGCATGAGATTGGTCATTACAGTTTTTATGCCTTAATTCCTCTTTAAATCTTTTTTTTTTTTTTTTTTATAAAGAGTAGTCACTTTTTGGTACAAGAGATACAACGTTCCCTACTCAGCTGTAATATACAGTCTGTTAAAGCAGTTGCTCTGATACTATTTACCCCTTCGTAAAAGAATTTGAAATCAAAGTTGCCTGTGAGACAGGAGTTCAGAATGTGTCTTGTGGTGCTCTCTTTTTCCTGATGTTCCTCGTGGTGCTCTTGCCTGTGTAATAAATACTCCATCTACTCTGTTTTCAGCTGAGTCTGACTTCTGTGTGAATTTATGAATCTATGAAGGGAATAAATTAGATGTGAGCTGAGATGATAGAATGTAAGAGAAATTGTTTTCTTTCCTTTATAACTCCTACAGATTCATTCTAGTGCCATAGCCATTGTTTTTAAAATTAAAAATGGAAGACTGCCAGTTGAGTTAACATGGTATCTCTGTGATTCCTAGAGAACTGAATTCAAAGCCAGGCTCCTGCACAAGTACAATGGACATAGGTGTTTCCTCTCCTTACATGTGCATTGCAGAAAAATGGAGTGCTTATGAGTCCTGTATGAGAGATACTGCACAACTCCCTGATCATTTCTGTGCAATTTGCTCACATTCCAGGTCCCCTTCTCTTCTTTTTCTCCCCATTTACTCCCAAGCCATTTTAAATAGCTTATCTTTGAAAACGATCAACCTACACTTCAGATTTGCTTTCATTTCCTCCAAATTATTTTCCATAGCTTATCTCCATGTTCTCTATCAAAAGTATATTTTTATTAAAATAGCCTGTGGTCTACAGTGGTCTAGAGCTCAATTTTCAGGCCTAAGCTAACGACAAAGACATTTGTGTATTTATATATTTGTGTTATATTTAAATGGAAATCTTCACGATGCCCCACAGATTGCACAGCCCCAGCCCCCAAATGTAAAAGGAATTAAAATCCTGTGACATTTTTATGAATGCAGAAGCAATTAGGTGATGGACGTCAGTTTGTAAATCCTATTAATTACAGAGGATTTATGAAACCCAAAAGAAAGATGGCACAATGAAGACTTGTCATGTCTGCTGATATTGCTCTGTGGCCTCAGGCAAGATATGGGCTAGTTCATGAAATGTCTCTAAATGGCTCACTGACTTCCATAGGGCTGAGTGCCAGGGAGCAGCAAAAGCAGGGCTGCTCCACGAGGGAGAAGGAGTCAGGAGCCACAGGACACCACCTGACAGCACCTGAGCAGGGCCGTGGTGATAAAAGGCCCATCCAGGGTGTAATGGTGGATCAGATGCAGGTCTGTTCAGAGATCTCCAGCAGGAGACCAGTGTCAGATAAACTACAAACACGGAAGGTTTGGTGGGGGCATCCTGGGAGGGCAGTCTGTGCCAGGACAGCAGGAGGCAGGGCTGGGCTCAGGGACACCTCCAGCATAGGTCAGGCAAGCCTTGGACACCTGAGCCTAAGCTTAAACAGAGCTCCTGGGCCATAATCGGTGAATGTGGACGGAGGTGAAAGATGAGGCTAATCAGGACAATCCATGCCTATTAGTGCACTCAAAACCCTGATGCTAAGTGTCAAAAATCTTTGAGGACCCAGATCTTAGCTTCTCTGTGCACCAGTCCATGGAAAAATTAGGACACTACTAGCTCTATTCCAGGCTTATCAGTAGAAAACATGTGATGATGTTCAGGATTTGTCCTAGTAATATAACTTAGAGGCCAAAAGTAGTTATTACAGTCAAGAAAACAGCTTGCCCAGCAATACTACAACTGTTCAGGTCTTACCTTCATACTGTGTTCTTGAATATTCACTAATGAAGTCAAAACAATTTACCTCGAATGACAGAATGTACAGGTCTGCTCAAATCCAGCAGCCCCCATCCAGCTCCTCCAGGTACTGGGCAGTGTCCCTGCAGTGGGTGAATACCCAGAGTGCTGCCTTGCCCACCCAGCCTTGCTCTACAGAGCAGAGCTGTAGCATCTTCCCTGTGGAGGAGTTCAGTGCAACACAAAGAGTCCTGAAATCTCAAATTCCAGAAAACATGAAACTCAGGATGGGACCTCCATGCAGTTCTACTTCAGCACAGAAGGGCTATTTGTGACTGGCTAAAAAAACCCAAACCCCAAATCACAGGAACCCCTTACTGAGCAGAGCTATTCTCTTTGCAGTTACTCCTCCTGACTCGAGGAGTTTGACAGGTTTCTGCCTTCAGACACATTCCTCAGTGCCACCAGAACTTGTCCAGCCTAAGACACCACAGCACAAAGTTCACACAGGGACGAGAGAGTGGCTGGGACATACAAGACATGAATTACTGGGACAAATGCCGAGCTTTGAGTTTCCTTGAGGACATTCTGAAATCAAAGGCCAATGAGGTAGACTTGCCTAGACTTCGAGGGAAGCCTCCATGGTCAGAGCATTCACTGGGTTCTCCACTGGTACAGCAGTCCTCCTTTTACACCTACCCACCATTCAAACATTCAAATGCCTCTTTTTTTTTTTTTTTCCCCCATTAATTTCTTCCCAAACACAAGCAGCTGACTCTCCTCTGCCTGTTTTGGAGGTGCTGCCCCTGAAATGAACTGCAGAGCCATGGGCACAGTAATTTATCATCTGCCTTTCACCACTGATCATTTGTTGCCTACCCCATTTTCCCAGGGACTTACTTTAACTCCAAAATTGATGGTGAAATAAATAGACAAATAAATCAGCCAGCCAGAAATATCTCCTCTTCTATTACCTGATGCTCTAAGATATGCTGGATTCCTCCTCGCCTTCAAATTTAGTCTTGACTGGTGGACTGCTCAGATAATACTCAATCTCCATGCCTCTTTCAGGTTATCCATATACAAAGCTATCATGAAAACAGCAACCTGCTCGCTCTGGAAAACTACAGTGCTATTGTAAAGAGCTTTTTGAGCTTCAGGGTTTTTCACCATAACCTTCTAGCACAACAGGGTGCAAATACACAACTTTGTAGCAAAAGTCCCTGAGCCCTGTCAGCACAACAGCTCTCAGCACGATTTTCTAGTTCACTCTGCTGCTGGGGGCTCCAAGGAAGATTCCAGGAGAGCTGTGACAAGAGCCCTACAAATTGCCATCAGCTGCTTTTGGCATTATCACAGGGAGGGACGACAGTGCCCCACTGTGCTGTGCTGTCCAGGGTTTTTTCAGTACCAGTAAAATCTGGACACAGAGCCAGAACAAAGATCTACTGAGCATTGTCCAGTCAGCCACAGATTTTCTTTTGGGAACTAATATATGTTTGACACAGCATTTCTGGTAATAAACAGAGCCTGGCAGACCAAAAGAATTATGAGCAAGGACAGAAATTTGAAGTTGCTTGATGAGGCCAAGAAACCTTCATTACCTGCCCATCCAACAGAGGAAAACAACAAATGAGAAATTACACTAAAAATGAGACAAATCTTTAGCCAGCACAAGTCAACACAACTCTGTTCAGGAAAGAGAACTTACACTGATCTACATTAGATGAACATCTGGCCTCATATACATAATGATTCATTACAGCAGAATTAACTTTCATGGGTATGACCTCCTAACTCTGGGATCACTCTTGTAGAGCTGATGTCAAAATACAGTCTGTCACAGATGTATATGTTTGTAACTATTATTATTAAAAGCACAAAGCCAAATGAGCCTTGAAATCCCAGTACATACTTAGAATTAGGATGCAGCATCACTTCATGCCTTGACTGCAAGTAGCTGCGTGCACACTAAAGGCCTTCAATAAATATGTGGCAGGCAGCCTCACTGGCAGAGAAAGAGCAGGAGCTGCAGCCCCTTGGGGGCTGTTTTCTGGATGTGAATACAGGTTGCTGGAGACCCCAGGCCTTGCTAGAAACAAGTTGTCAGAGGGAAAAGAGCAGACCTGTTTGTGCAGATGGCTCCTGTCAATCAGTTGTTAGTTTATTCCTGATGTTCAGAATTAATCCCACTGCAGAAACTTCTCATATTAAGAAAAAAAAAAAAAACAAACAAAAAACAAAACCAAAACAACCCTACTCAAAAGTAGTACTGGGTAGAGACACTTTTGAAAAGAACAACTCTTAACAAAATAATTCAGTGAAAAGTTCATTTAGCAATGATGACTGACTGGAAAGATGACACAAACTATGGTCTTGAGGATGAAGTGTGTATGTGTTATATCATGTAATGGAAAACTTCCTTGGGAATAACAAGAACATAACATCTCCAGCTGGTCATAAAGCCAGTGATGTAATTTTGCAATCCAGTAGAGGGCAAACTTAGCTTATATATTCTCAAAGCATTCCTAAGAAAGTCAGTGGCAGATGTTCAGACATGTTTATCTTTCATTTGATAACCTATAAAGATATGTAGCAACCTACAGCACCAGAATTTATAAAATGAAGCAGCTTCAATCATATCTATCATTCAGTGGCTCTTCAGCCAAGTCAATATTTATTACAAAAATCAGCAAACTGATAAGGAATAATATACACTTTGAATATTTTCCATTAATGCACTGTTTTATCCCATTAATTCCGATATTTGATTAATCAGTAATTACACACCTATTTTCTGGAGTTTGCTCACATATATAACAGAGAAATGAAGAACTCACATCCCTGCTCTTAATAAAAACACCAGAACACCAGCTTCAAGCAGTTTTGTTTTCACTTAGCTGCTGACCAAAAGTGAAGTATCAGCTTGAAACATGGGATTCTGGGTTATATGACATTTTTTGAGAACATTTTCTTGAAGAACCTCTTGCCTCCAGTACAAAATCATGCTGCTGTTATTACTGAGTGTGCACAGTGGCTGCAACCTTCCCAGCAATACCTCACATGGTCCTGGCCAGATGAATTCAATGGACCATTTTTGTTTCTTGAAGTCTTTTCATGTGTGTGCCTCTTCCTCTCACAGAACTAATGGCTCACAGCCAACAGGAGGAGGAGCAAGAACTTCAAATCCAGCTCAAACAACTCTCTTTATGTAGGAAGAGCAGCAAAATTATCACCCAGTGCTTACCAGCATTGTAAGGCCAAGTGACAGTGGTGACTTTTGTTGATGGTAGAGCCAAGGGAACCAGACCTGCACTTCAGCAGCTGCCATCCATACGTGATAGTGACCACTCAGGGAGGTTTAGCTGATCTTACTCCCAAAACAGGCTCATAGGTCAAGACACTTGGCTTTTACTTGCAAAGCTGCCGCTGCCCTGATGGGTAGATCTTGAGTAAAAGACCTTCTCTGTTACTGAAATAAGGTAAATTGAGAGCCTCTATAAAGTGCTTAGATGAAAAACACTTTCATGTCTGAATTTCGTGAAATCCCACTATTTCTCTGAGCAGTCTCTCTCATTAGAGTCTCCATTTTGCAAAAGGCTGAGCAGTCTGACTCAGACCAGCCAACAATTTTTGCATATACTTTTACCTATGGTGACTATTCCAAACTAAAACTTCTGCACATTACTAAACACGCTCCTGGACACAGTGTGCTCAGTAGCACACAGAGTTCTGTTGGCTTTTTGGAAGCCACCAGTGATATCCTCCCTTGGAAGACTCTTTTCTTCTCTAAGACCTTTAGGGAGCCAGTGATGGGATACACACACATATGTAAAACAAATATAAACATGCACAAACACGCTATTTACACTCAAGCAAATCCCAATGCGGGGATGGAAGGAAAGTCCACCCGAAAAGTTCATTTCTGCAAGAACAAACACAACCCATTTAATCTGTGATGCTTTCAGCCAATCCATCTCATGGTCTGCCCAGCTGCTGCCCCTCCTAATCTAAATGAGCCATGTGCCATTAATTAACCTCTCACACCACTGATCTTGTTGGGGACACCAACCTGTCTGTCTGAATCTGCCATCCAATCCATCAGCATCTTAAACTGACACCACAAAGAGTTATGTCCTCTTTCCTCCCCAGGGCTATCAGCAGCTTCCTTGCCTCATGTCTCCCACAAAACAGATGCTTGCCTCTGAGGATGGCTGGTGTAGACAATAAAAAGCAAAAAGAGAGACAAAAAGGGGAAAAAAAAAAAAGAGACAAAGAAATGCAGGAAGCACAAATATTGTGCTTGTCTAAACCTGCTTCCCTTTCCGCAGAAGGAAAAGGCTGCAGCAGGGCTCAGAATCAGACCAGTTTTCTTTTCTGCCCTTTCAGTGTGAAGTCTAGCTGGGAATAAATGTCTAATGAGAAAGTTAACCTCCTAGACACAGACATGGCCCAATATCTACCCATATGCTCTCCAGGAAAATGCATATAATGAGAAAAAACTCTTCATCCCAGAAGAAATGCTGTGGCAGAGCAGTAGCTACACAATCCCTTCCCCATGGGTGAATTTTCTGCAGAACGAAGGATCTCAAAGCCTCCTATTTTCACATTTTACATATAAAACCAAAAAGAAGTAAGGCTTGACTCTTATTTCACAGAGTGTAAGCCGATTACAAAAAAATATGGCTCTAGGAGAGAGCGTTAAGCCACCAGTAAATACCGATTACAGTTGACATCAAAAATGGAAAGTACCAGGACAAGGTCCTGTGTGAGCAGAGCAACAGACACCTTCAGGCAAACATCCTCAAGGTTCTGCTGAGAGCTGTGCCATTCCTGCAGGATGTGGCAGAACCTGATCAGTTATTAGCAGAGACAACGTTGTTCGTCAGCAATAGTCCTCATAGCCAGAAACTGGACCATATCCAGTACAGCCAGCTGGACGTTTCTCATGAAGAAAATTGAATTCCTCTAGTAACATGGATTCCTAGAGATGCCAGCTATTAAATAGTGCTAGTGTCTGGGCTTTATGTAAGACCAAAGAGAAGAACATTTTTGGTTTCATATATTCACTAACACACCCCCAAAAAAACCAAAAAACCAACCAGTCAACCAAAAGAAAAAAGTCCACCCAAAACTCAAAACCCGAAAACCAAACTAAAATGGGAAATGGGGTTTGCACAACTTAACATGTTTTCTTATAAAGCAAAATTCACTTTTTTCTTTCTTTTTTTTTTTTTTTTTTTTTTTTTAATTGGGTCTTCTTAATCCTTCCTGTGCATCAAACCATTCTAGACAACCATCTCAACCCTTTTCTATCTACGGATGCCTGTTTTACTTCTGATCCTGGGTGAGGTGAGCTGGTAATCACAGTACCAGCTTCTCAAGCAGAAAGTGCTACAGTAGAAACCAAGTACAACTTGAGAATGAAAGAAAGGATGGTGTGACTCTCTCCCTTATGAGCTGATGCACAGCCCTAACACACCATTTTTACTGTGACTCTTCAAAAATTACTTTTCCAGCATCAAGGGGCTGAGGATATTTCACTGTCAGAGATCTTAACATTTTAATAGATTTATTTCATTTATGTACTTCAGAGACACACATGACAGGATGATGCTTTCCAAGAAGACAAGCACCAGATGAATAAGACAGCTATTATAGTGAACTCTGGCTGTGAATTTAATTCTCCTGTTTGACACAGGCACACTTGCTGAAGAGTCTATGCCGGAGATGCATGTTTAAGCAGGGCACTAAATCAATATTTACCATAATTTCGAAAGACATCTGAGCACAGCCTGGGAATGAAGGCAACACTTGATGAATAACCATCAGTTAAACACAGGGCTCTAAAACTTTCCAGATAATAAACTGCTCTCAGGGCACTGCATGTCAAAGACAGCTAAATCCATATTATAAGTACCCATACCCGGGTAATGCTGTTTTAGCCTTCCACGATGTGGTCTCAGCTACAAAACTTATGTACCACAATAGTTCACTTTTCATCATTAAATGAACTGTCTTTAGCCTGCGACTCGTCTGAGCTCCTTCAGCACACCTTCCCCCAGTCTTTGTACCCTCACTCCTAAAGAGTTTTCAAACCCCTCTGCAGTTCTCAACACAGGGAATCGTCTCCTCGAGAAAGGCACATCTGTAACTGCCAAGCCAGTTTTTGGTACTCAGAGAAATATGGATGGACCCTCTGGTGCCAAAGTCTGTCTGAGCAGGACTGATTTAGATAATTTGGTAATAAAATGGAAGCTTATTGCCCTCACAGCATAAGAAATACAGGGAAGTGGCTCACTCCAAGTTTATTGATGGAAGTAGGAAATTCTGAATTTGAAAGAAAAAATGACCGCCTAAATTTCCCACAAACGCACAAAACAAAAGAAAATAAAAACCCCATCATGTTACAGAAACATTTCAAGTCCAGAGCATTTTAATTATATATAAATAAGTATATCATGAACAGCAATATGAAAAGTTTTGACTATGACAGCAGAAACAAAATTGGTAAAATGAAAGTAAAGAAAAGTAAAACCAAAATATTTTCTACGGTTGAATGGAACAAACATGACACAATTCATTTACACTCATTCTCCATTTAAAATTGTATCAAAACTGAAACCAATTTGTTCCTGCAAAATGTGTCTACTTTGATTAAGCTTCATTTCCTGATGGTTGTTCAACTTGAAATGTTTTTGATCATCTCTAATTGAGAGATCTCCTAAAGTCTAAAAGCTGCTCAAAACAGGAAGTGTTTTAGATCAGAAAGAAAGATGTGACTAGATGTCCATAGGTAAGTGAAATGGCCATTTAATGACAGCATGTGTCAGGGATATGAAGAGAGAAAGGAATAACACATGTTTGTGAAATATTGTGTAGGTCTTCTCACAAACTCCTATGCACTAAATGATTTCCCACACCTGAAGCACCAGGTTTTAAGCCCCTGCTAGAGTTCTGCTTTACTAGTGAGGCCCATAAATGTCACATTTCTTAGTATAAAGAGAAGAGCATGTGGAGAGCTTGTGTAATTGAATTAATAAATCTGCGTTAACGCGTTTTCTGCATCTCCCAGAGCACTTCAGCTATGTGCATCTTTTAGGCTCTGACTCTTTGAAGGCTTTCACAGTTGCTTAATCTGAAGCAGATGAATGTGTATTTCTAAATGTTAAATGTATTTTTAAAAGACATGTATTTTTTAAAGTGAAATAGATACCTAAATCTATGCAGCACTGAAGCATATAAATAAGAATATATAAACTCCCTGAAACTATCTTCATATATATCTCATGCACTGCTGTCAGCATCTCTGGTTCTTGCTCTAAAACAACCACATCTTGATAGCTACAATAATGTATAATGTTTTCAGGACATGCCTTTGGGAGCATGTGAAAGCACGAAAGAGAACTGTGCCTGTTTGAGAAAAGGTGAATCCAGTCTCCAGGCTTGGATTTACTCAAGGGGCCAAAGTGACCTCCGTGCCCCGTGTGTTAGACCCTTTGCTGTCATGTCACATGTCCCAAAGCACATAAGCACATAAAACACCTTTATCACAGCTCCTCAACCCTTTCTGAGCAAGGGCAGTGCTCTGGCCACCAACCTGTGCGCTGGGGTGCGGGGAACCCAAGGTGCAGTGACACAGCGCTGCAAAACTACGTAACAGCTGCTTGTCTGGCAAACAACTGCACGTGAAGAAGGGGTAGAAAGGGTAGAAAGATGCCCTTTCAAAGTCTACTGAAGAGACATGGTCACACAGACGCACAAATTCCCCTACTGCCTCCTCTAGGTCTACCCCAGACCCTAAAAAGAGAACACTGGCCTAAAAATGTGCTTGGGAGGGGAAAATGTCAACCACAAGTGTCAAATAACCCCATATTTTAGATACAGAGAGAGAAGAAAAGCAACGTGTACACTTTATAGAGCATGAAATGGGTTTTCTTTTGTCTTTGAAATAAGCTCAGAATTTTATAAATGCTACCAAAAATAAGAAATACTGCTACCTCATCTGCTGTAGGTATTGTTTCCTGCCTTTAATGCAGATTATTTCTTCTATATTGAATCTTGAATAAAGATGACTGCTCTTATTCTCACTTATCTGTATTTGTTGCCATACATACAGAGGTGAAATAAATCCAAGTAAGGGCAGGTTCTGAGGAGAACGATGAGGACGATCACACCAACACAGAGCCTGCGCCACAGAAAAGAGAAGCTTGTCTTGTGCAGCCTAATGAAACAAAAGCTCAGAGGGGATGTGAATGTTGACTATAAATACTTCAAGGAATACAACAAGAGAGGAAATAAGGCTATTTAAGCTAAAGGACAACACTGGCACAAGAACAAATGGATGTAAACTGGCCATGAATAAATTGAGGCTGAAAATTAGAAGAATGTTTCAAAGCCCAGAGAAGTGAGGCTCTTGAACAATTTCCCAGTGGGAGTAATGGTAGTAAATGACCTAATTTGTTCTAAGATGGAGCAGATAATTAGTTTATGAAAGGGTTTTATCTGACAGAGGCTGACTATGGCAAGGGGCTGGTCTCAGCCCCAGATGCCCTTTACAGCCACACATTTTTAAGTAATTTAAGGTATTAATTCAGTTCCTTATTGAATGGTATCTCATGATTCTGTTATGCAGTGCCACTGACATGCACGTTACC
>JAYRBT010000082.1:6368415-6394916 GCA_036023395.1 Myiotriccus ornatus | reverse complement strand
TTAAGGTATTAATTCAGTTCCTTATTGAATGGTATCTCATGATTCTGTTATGCAGTGCCACTGACATGCACGTTACCGTCCAAACATCAAAAAAAATGCCCCTGCTTGCAGGAGTTGTATTTTAAGACACGCAAAACAGAACTCATTAAGCACAAGCAAAGTGGTGTGGTGTTCAGATTCTTAGGGTATAAGGAATGGAGGTGAAGGACAGAGGTAAGCCAAGGCAAGAGCACAGCTATTAATCTTGACATTTGCTTCTTGCTTCATGTTTTTTACACCAAGCATTGATTGTTTCGATTTAAGCAAAACTGTGAAGGTGGTTCATAAATTTCTGAGTGAAGGAGATAGAGATAAGTGGCCCTCTGGAGGACAGGAGCTGTTCCTGATTATTGGTTTCTGGCTGTTCATCACTTCCAGCTACCTGAGAAGGCAGGTCTCCTCCTGCTTCTCATTTTAGGGACGTCTTTTCATGGTTCCCAGTTTCTGGCTGCACTGGCCCCTGCCTTGATAAGTGCTGATGCCTTTATGGAGGTGTACATAGAAGTCTACAGCTATGTATATTCCATGAGCTTCTCACATATTAATAAAATTTATTTCAGTTATCTGGGGGTTTTGGTTTTGATTTTGGTGTTTGGCAATATTTTTTTTATTTATTTTAAGGAATGCTAACACATATTGGTCATGAATGACTACTTTACTGAAACAAGATCCTGATGAACTGAAATGTCTCATTTCCCACTCCACTCTCCAGGGCAAAGAATTCTATGAGACAGGCAGGTTTGGTGAGAAATTTTGAAGGGTAAGACTGCTCTTTCATGTGCTCTGAAATGCCCAGCACATTCCTTCCCTCAGGGTGCAGCCTCTCTCTGTTTTCGAGGTTTGAGGGAAGGAGGTTGGGGTGTTTCTTTTTGTCAGCTTTTGTTTTATTTGGCTTTTCTTAGCTTTCTTTTTAAAGGTAAGTCTGTCTCAGAGGGAATTGAAAATTCACCTTGTGTCAGTTAAGGGATATTTTTAACAGATATGGCATTTAAGGGCAGAAGAAAATTGCACTTCATGAACAGTGTTATTCCAGGGCAAGGATAGCCTGTTGTCTAAATGTCACTCTGGTACTTTATTTGTTTTTTGAAAAGTGAAATCATGTCATTAAAAGCTGCCTGCAATGTTGGGTTTTAACTTTGAAGTTTTTTGTATAATGGTTTTTGTTTGGGGTTCTGGGGGTTTTATTCACGTGAATCACTTGACAGTGAACTTCACTGTTTCGAGATAAATTGTGAAATAGGAGGTTCTTCCTTTAAAGGATACATGTAAAGGATATAATCTTTCTCACAGCCAGTCTCCTACAGATAATATCCAACAAACTAAACAGACAACCATCAGTTTTAAAAGCACCAATGACACCATAGATTATTTGGGGTGTAATCACTTGGAGGCCAGCCTGGAGACAAAGACTGAAGGACAGGACATCAAAATTCATTCCCATTTCCTTCTGGACTTTATAGTGACTAGCAATCAGTGGCAATCCTGCCAACCTTTCCTCAGGCACTCAGTTTCCCAGCATCCAGTTTGTGCATCAAGCACAAAATTGTCTTCTGCACCAACCCACTGTGATGCACAAAATACATGGCTCGGAGTGGCTTGTTTTGTTACCAGTTTGCACAGTTTTGTCTATGAAGGAAGATAAAACAACCCACTGAACAGTCTCCTGTCCAGTGGCCAAGCCAGTATAGCTCCATCCACCCAGCTTCAGTCCCTTGCTCCTCCAAAACAGGGAGCATATGCTGACAGGGAGCCCACTGGGAAAGGGCTTGAGCCTCTGCTATGGCTGGAGCTGTGCCTGAACACTTCTGGGGGCAGCAAAAGATGAAAATTGTGCCAGGAACTCTTTTAACAGACCGTGGACAAGCACAAGCAGCTCTCAGGCCCTGCCTTGGCCCTGGGCAGTCCATAAGAATGGATACGCTGAATGCATCCAGCGTTTTGAAGGGAAGAAGTGAGATCCCTCTAGTCATTTAGAAGTTTGCTTTCACAGCAGAACAGCTGAGACTAGCAGTGATATCACAACAATTTTATAATTCTTTTTTTTTCCCTTAGAAAATCCCTCAGAAGACACTATAAGGAAAAGGACTGGGTTTTATCCAAAGCCCTCTAACAACAACAGAAAGACACTCACAAAAGCTTCAGGGGCTTGTGTTAGGCTGGGAGAGAAAGTAATGCCATGGATTAGAAGATAGTTAAAATAAGCCAGTGAGAATACATGGCACTTGTCAACATACTGAGGATAGAAAGAAGTTTCTCCCAAGATCTCTGTCTATAGGTTTTGAGGGTAATATGTTCTCAGAAATGGCAACACTTGCAAGCAGGAGAAATAGCAGTAGTCAGTCTAGGAAGCACTGAAAAACTGTGTTTGTATGTTAGCAAGGCAAATGACAGGATGATTAGATCAAATCTAGTATTTTGTTAAATGACCAGTATGTAAAACGCAAAATTTGACAAAATTATGTCAGTTTGCTGATTTTGATTTGGATGCCAAGTGAATGCAGCAAGCAAAAATAAGCACATACAAAAAGAATTAACCATAAAGGACAGATCATCAATTACTGTAAATTACTCCTAAAGCCAGTAGACCTAAATTAATTTAGGTTACTTTGGCTACAGCATTTTGACAGCAATGATGCCAAAACATCTGAAAGCAATCATGGATGATTTTGAATTCCTGTAGCATGAAAGGGCGCTTATAAAACAGGATTGCTCCACAGGGAGGAAAAATTACCAATAGAATATCTATGAAAAACTGTAAAATATTGGTATACTCAATCTTCTGAAAAAAATAATTAGTGAGGTAGCACTGTATGTAAAAGGTTTTGCAAACAGATTAAATTCCTGAATCTGCATGGATACAGACCCTATGCTACTGGAATATAAAAATACAGATACGGTTCTACTCTCCCAGTGTAAGGCAAAGACAAACTGTATCAAGAACACAACTTTTGAGGTGGATGAATGAAGTAAAGATACCAAGTTTTCTGAACAGAGCAGCAACTACTTCAAGTGTATGCACATAAATTGATCAAAGGGTAAGAAAAGCATAAGGAACAAATTCTTCATGCTGTAGGTGAATGCACTCTGAAACAGCTACGTTTACGTAATGCAAAAGCACAAGCTGATTTTTTTCTTATTTTCCAGTAAGACAGTGACTGGTGCATGAAATGAAGCTGAGTTGTTACAGGAGCTACCACCTGATTTACGAGGTCAACAATACTGGGAGACAAAAGACAGCAATACTGAAGATGGAAATTTTGAAAAGAACTAGCAAAAACATCAGAAACCAATTATAGAAGTTTTAAGGTCAAACCCAAAGAAATTAGAAGCCCTTTTTGATCCAAGTGCTGAGACAGTCTTTGATGTTTTGTTTTGGTGGATGACAGTCAGATAATTCCCTGATATAATTCTGCTTATTCACTGGAAAAAAAAATAAATCACACAATCTATTTTTTTCCCTAGAACACAGTAAGAAGGCAGTGTCCTGAAATAGAATTCAAAGGAAGAGTTTTCTTCTCAAAATACTGAATCTCCCTCTTTGGCAAAAACCTGCATGAAAGAATCTGGGGGGTTTTCTTTTCATTAGGGCCATGGTGTAGTCTCTTCCCCTATTCTGTGCCTGCTTCTGCACACTGGGAAGACAGTGCACCAACAGCTATGCCCACTTTCCTGCATCTTCAGTTCAGTCTATTTGCCTGACTGCCTCCACCTTTTTATCCTTTGCTGAATCAGGATCCCACTTTGGCCAGCTTGGTTCCAAGGCAGGAAGCACATACATCACTTGCAACGTGTTGTGTCACTCTCATACTTATTTCAAGGGAGGTCCTCCACCACCAGCACAGCAGTACAGTGGCACCTGGAGCAAATATGATGGAATTGGAAAGGTCAGAGAAAAGCTGTAGGGTTGAATGGCAAGGTTCACCAAGTTAGAATCATAAAATTGTTTAGGTTGGAAAAGACTTTCAAGATCATCAATTCCAACCATTAACCCAGCACTGCTAAGCCCATTACTAAAACCCCCAAGTGCCACATCTATATGTCTTTTAAACACCTCCAGGATGGTGACTCAACCACTTCACCACAATAGGCTAACCATCCCAAGCTCCCTCGGCCTTCTTCCAAAGGTCACAAACTCCTTTTTTTTCCCTGAGTTCCAGCCAAATGAATAGGTGCAGCAGGTGCTTTTCCTGGTTGGCTTACCCACCAGAAGTTCTCTTCCGCACACTCTGGGAACCTCCTAGACTGTTTCCTCTCTGCTGTATTGGATTTCCAGCTGACATCTGGTAAGTTGGAGTTCCCTTCGAGATCAAGGGCCAGTGATAGCGAGACTTCTCCCAGATACGTACAGAATCTTTTTTCTGCCTCTTCGTGCTGGTTGGCTGGTCTGTAACAGACTCCCACAATATCTACCCCACTGGCCTTTTTCCTGACTGTTACCCACAAACACTCCCTCCTTATTGTCACCACCATTACGCTCTAGACAGGTTACTCAAGTTTATTCAGTGTCCTTCCAAAAATGAGCCTGGCTGGAATAAAGTCCACAGAAAGCAGCATAAACTATGGCCTGAAATAAATGTCATAATTGTAACATTGTGATGACTAAGATTAAATATGAAGGTCGATGTTAGCATTCATCTCATTTCTTCCGACACCCCAACCCCAGGCATCAGTGTTGGATATTGTCATTGGAGAGAAATGGGCATTTTCAGCTGTTTTCATTTAAATGTCTCAGTTAGTGAAAAGAAGTTCCTGTGAGCAGTCTCTTTCTTCCTGAATATTGTCCCTTCAGTGATTAGTTCACCCACAAAAATTAACTCTCGTGGCCCTCACTTAGGAGAAATGAATTACATGCCAAACAAGCAAAGACATTGGAAAAAACAAGAAGCTTGTAGTGCACTTCCACTAGACATGTAAAAAGCTAACCTTTAAGCTCGATTAGTTCCACTTACAATATTTTAGCATTTCTTAGTTTCACACAGTACTGGAGCATGACCTAAAATATTGCCATTAATGTGGCCTTTTACCCACTTTTCTCTTTGATGACAAAATGTCTTTTTGATGTAGGAATTTTCTTTCTTTCTTTCTTTCTCTTTTTTTTTTTTTTTTTTTAAATGGCATCTATTTCCTTTTTGGTTTTGTAGTTATGGGGTGGATTGCTAGGGAAGCTGTTTGAAAAAACTGCCAAGTGTAGGAAATGGCCTTGTTATATCTTCCTTGAGATAGCCTGGATCCCATGGACTGTACATACATTTCTGCAAAAATAATACCAAATGATAATTTGGTCCTATATTGTCAAAATTTTCAGAGATCAAGATTAGCAAAAAAGCATCATGAATTATTTTAATTACCTTCACACAAACCTCCTGTGTTCTTTTTTCCTCCTATGCATACCAATGCATTCCTGCTGTTGTAAACAAAGTTAAAAAGGCAAAGGTTGCAGTACTTCACATAGAAATCACTTTTTTCCCCCCACAGTATTTACCTGCAGCTGTCACATCAATCTTTCTTCAAAGTTTCAGTATCGCCTTCTGTGCGTTTTTGTTCAGGCTGATGAAGTCTTGTGACACCCACTATTTCCTCTGTCTCATGCAATTTTATGCATCTCATTCAGGTTTCTTCACATTCAGTTCTTTCACTCTTAATAGAAGTGAATTTGCCTTAAGCTGTCATTTTAATACACATACTGTCACGTCACAGAGCTTACTCACACTTGTAATGCCAGTGACTTCTGTCTTTCCCTGTATTTTTATTTTTTTCCCTTCCTCCATGAAACACTACTTCAAAGTAATGAAGGAATTAACTGAAAGTACACAATAGTGGGGCTTCTTTGGAGATAGGGTCCAAAAGATGCCCAATTCCATGGGAAAACATGCTGATTCCCAATGATGCTAACAGTGTTCAGTGCATTAAATAAAGCCCCATGTCAGTATTTTACAGATCTGCTGTGCACAATAGACAGTAATGGCTCTGCAGAAGCTCTTAGGGCCTTTTATGAGAACTCTCAATATGAGAGAGTCTTTCATTCTTTTTGACAAGTGGATCCTTTAAACTACTCTAGTAAAGGGAAGGATGGAATACGGCAAAGCTAAAATTTTAGCTTTTAGCATGTCCAGATCGATGCTAATTAGGACAAACTATGAAAGAGACTTCTAGGGATTTTGAGTCTAAATGTAATTATGTGTAATACAACTATTAAAAACAGATCAGAAAGCTTGATGTCGAGTTTTAATGAATCCTTACTTTCCTCAGACCGAGGCACCTGGAGTCACACACAGAGCTTTCTGTAAAGCATTCACAACAACGCAAATTTAGACCAAACTCACCTCTTTTTGGGTCTTGATATGACAGCCAATCTATAATAGAACTGCATAATCCTTTTGCTGCTCTATAGAGGCAGTCACTGCAGTGAACAGAGTGCAGAGGTGATGTGATATCAGTAATCCATGTTGCTGAGGAGGCTTACAGCTCCATTCTGAACCAGATGATTTTTTTTTTCCTAGTCATAAAAGCATAATTCTTTTCAAGGTCAGATAAAGTATTTTCCAGTAAAAGGGGTGGGAAGTACTGAAAGCGTTTGGTTTTTGACCAAATGACCAAGACTGCACTGTTTCTGGAAAGATGGCATGTAGCTCCCCAGAGTGTATATAGTGTATATAGTGTGGGGTTTTTTTCCTTTTCGTTGGTGTATGTCAGAGATTGCTATGTGTCATTCAGAGCTGGTGAAATGCTTAGGAAGGAAAACTTGAAATTGAAGACTGTTCACAGTATGCCATGAGCAGAAGACTTCCTTCTACTGAAGAGCCCCAGATTTTATTTCTCTGCCTTCCTGTTTGTGGGGAGAGGATGTATTTTAGTGTAAGAATTGATAAAGCTGGAAAAACTGTCAAATATTTGGACACACAGTGACCTTCTCCAGGTCTGACATGGAAACACCAATGCACAGAAGCAAATGCAAGCTAAGAACAGCTGTTCAGAATTTAACAAATTATCTGAATCAGTTAGACCATCTGAGAGAACAGGCAGCATGCACCTAGGAAGCAGAAGGCGATATTTTGCAGAGGTCAAGATGACAAGGTGGTTTCTCCAGTGGGAAATGCAGAGGTCATCAGCAGTGCAACATAAAAGAGTTCTCAAGGGAAACACGAAGTTTCCTACTGATGTAATTTTTATCAAGCTGGTACCTGGGTTCAGCTCGCTCCCAAACTGAAGGGACAGAGCTCAGAGGTGACATCAGGACTGTTCCTGGAACAGGGCAGCCTCCTCATGGGACAACTGAGTTATGCATGGGAAGGGGGAGACTACTGTACTGTGGAAATCCAGAGAGGGCTGGGGGACTCTGTACTCAAAGGAAAGCACTGATATTACAAAATGTTTTCCTGGAGTGCTGCCACCATCCTTCGGCAGGACAGCAGAACAGCACCAGCAGCTATGCCGAGCACTGCACAGGTCCAGGACTGGGAATAAGAGTTTGCTCCTTTCAAGAGAAGTAACAAGGCAGCATCCATCATTGTTCCTTCCAGTCTCCCTCCTGGCTTGAGGTCAGACTGGCAGATTTATAAAGTCAGTGTGGCCAAATCCAAGTTTTCTTCACTATATGCTTGAAACTCCAGTTTCAGTCACAGCTCTTACAAATTCACACTTCATATTTAACAAAACCATCCAAACATCAAAATTATAAAGATGAAAATGAAAATCATATACTACCATAGCTTATCAGTGGCTTGTAATTTCTAGGATTTTTATCTGCCTGTGACAGTTACACCTGAAGGCTATGGCTGGTACAGAAGATGGGATTTTCAAAAGTACCGCTGATGTGACCTGGTTCTTGCCAAAGGCAAACTCATTTCAGTTAACTAATAGTCACTGCCTCACAAATATGTCACCTTGAGTTATCATCCTTCCCCTGTACCAGGACACAGCATGAGTTAAAAAGCCCTGAGGGCTTCTGGGCCCTGAAAGACATGCAATTTCCCTGGAGATGAATACAGCAACTAAAAGCTTTAGAAATCTGGTGGTTGGTGTTTTTTTTCCTGCTGATAGAAGAAAAGAGCAGTAAAAATGGCTGAGTGGGTGAAAGATGGAAAAGCATCTTTTCACCTGAACACTTGATGCTCCTCTTCATCCTGTTTTTTAATCTCTCTAATCCAAGCTGTGAATTTCAAGGTCAGAAGTTAGTAGGAAACAACCAAGACAGCAGGATGGATATTTGTTCAGGAGTCCACTGGTATTGAAGCAATAATAGGCCTTACTCTGCACTGAAGCTAAAACTGATGCTGAAAGAATCCAGCGATCAGCATGAAGAAGCCAAGCACGAGCTCCCACAATACACATAAACGCCCACTGGAAAGGGTTTCTCTCCAAAGAAATGATCTGCAAATCGAAGCCGTGATATTTGCAGCACCATTTCCCCTGTCAGCTTGTCTCTCAGTCTCTTAAAGACTGTGCTACTCCTTCTTACCTCAAATTCATAGCACCTGATGAGAAGGCTTTCTGTAGCATGGTTTCAAAGCTTATTCTCTTCAGAAGCCCAGGAAACATTTCCAAAGAAACTTGCAATGCATCTGAGATTTCTTCTGTAAGTTTGTGAGCTGGGATGCATTGCACCATGGCTGGGGTGGAACCTTTCACATGCCCATCTTTCACAAATATATTCTCTGTTAACACATTCTATATTAAGCAGTAATTAGTATTAAGCCAGAAAATGCCCAAAGTTTTTATACAGGTTTCTTTTTCCTTTCTTGTTATATAAATCAAAAAATTATCCCCATAATCATCTTGCTTGAACCAAGATGATGAGAGAAGATGTCCTGGGGTACTATCTGAGGTGCCCAGGTGACAGGAAAAAATACATTCCCATTAACAGTTAAGATAACGGTTGGTCTTTTGAATTTAATGTAACATAAGTTCAATTTTATTTGAAATTTGGCAAAATTACTGTGAAACTTCTCTTGTTCCTGATAGTGTAAATGTCACAAATTATAAACACAGACGAGCAGTATGAAAAGGAAATTATTCCTTTCCAAAGACATCCAAAGAGGGGGAAATGGGGTCGGTCTTCATAGCCCATTTATGGCCCTCACATCACACAGGTATGTGGTGGGATTTTTCAGAAACTATTAGTTTTCCTACTGAGCACAGACATTTTTCATAGTTTTCTTACTATAGCTTTAACTAAAACGTAGGAAACTAAAGCTAGTTACGTTTTACCTGTTGACTTTTTTTTCTTGCATCATGTATTTTAATCCATCCAAAGCACTTGCAAAAATAGCCCCAGTCTGAAACATGCAGAATAAGAGGACATAGTCCTAAATCTGGTGCTCTAGTTACTAAGGGTTTTTTTAACTGTTCTTCAAAAAACAAAAGGCAAGGAGCATGTCCTACATATGGCATTGTAAATGGATAAATCCCACTCCTTGAAAGACTCTTAGAAGCAAAAAAAAAAAACTTTACAAAGCCTTTCACTTGAGGGATGCAGGCTCCTGGATTGTAAACTGTGCTAAAATACCCAGTTGTAGTCATATCCAGAGAGTGCTTGGGCCCTGGAACAGGCTTCCCAGGGAAGTGGTCACAGCACCAAGCCTGACAGAGTTCAAGAAGCACTTGGAGGATACTCTCAGGCACATGGTGTGACTCTTGGGGATGGTCTCGTGCAGGGCTAAGGGTCAGACTTGATGATCCTTGTGGTCCCTTCCAACTCAGCATATTCTGTGATTCTGTGATACACTTAATTTTCCACTGCTTTTCAAATCAAATATGCATTTTCAAAAATACTTGCTTTCATATTTGCTTGCAACCTTCCCAATTTTTGGTTTGTTTGTATTAGGAATTATAGAATCTTTTAGGTCGGAAAAGGCCTCTAAGCTCACTGAGTCCAACCATTAACCCAGCACTGCCAGGTCCACCACTAAACCATGTCCTTCGGTGCCACATCTACATATCTTTTAAATACCTCCAAGGAGAGCGACTCCACCACTTCCCTGAGCAGCCTGTTCCAATGCTTGACAACCCTTTCAGTGAAAAAGTTTTTTCAAATATCCAACCTAAACCTCCACTGGCACAACTTGAGGCCATTTCTCATTGCCTTGTTCCTGGTTACTTGGAGGAAGAGCCCAACCTCCACCTAGCTACATCCTCCTTTCAGGCAGTTGTAGAGAGTGAGAAGGTCCCCCCTGAGCCTCCTTTGCTCCAGATTAAACCCTCCCAGCTCCCTCAGCCGACCCCCCATCAGATTCGTGCTCCAGACCCTTCAGCAGCTTTGTTGCCCTTCTCTGGACAAGCTTTGCCAGGATGGAGCCTTAAGGTCTGAGTCTGTGGAAATTACCTATGGCATGGAAAGGTCAGGACTGGGAGAAATGCCTTTGGAGCAATTCATGTGAGAAAACTGCTCCCATATGAGCACCAGTCAAGTTGCATCTCCACACCCAGTGGGTCCTTCCTGCGGCTCTCCCCACCTGCCTGCACACTGACTACAGATTGATAGCTGTGTTCTAGGAATAGAAACTGAAATAAAGAAATGAAATTAGAATCAGTCCCCTGCAGATGGTTCTGTCATTATAAAAGCCACCTGCTCTCAAATTACTACTTGTTTATCTATAAATTTAGACCACTATAATAAATTAACACCCACTCAACAGAAATGAGCTCTTCTGAATGGTGCTTCTCTTCCCAGTGGATAATGGGAGGGGGAAAATGCTTTTTCCCTTGAAGGCATTCACAGCAGAAATGCAATAGCAGCACAAACAGTGGAAGTGTTGTGAATGGAGTAAACACTTTCTGGATGCCAGCATTCACTCTGCAAGGAAGATGTGGATATCACTGGTAATTTTACAAACATCAATTTAGAGTAGACACAGAGGACCTATATCAATGCCTCAAATCTAAAAAGATGTACAGTCAGGTGTCAATAAAGTGGTGGAGCCTAAAGTTCAGGCAAAAATGAAGAAAGTAACAGGTCTAGAGTAAAGAAAAAAGCAGCAATAATAATAAAAGAAAAAACATGATAGAAATGAGAAGTTTTAGCACAGTGACCAGGAAAGTGGTTTGGAGCTGTTTAAAAGATTAAGGACTTTTACTGTGAGAAAAAAAAAAAATAAAATCCCAAATCTGATAGCTCAGTGTGCAGCTGAAGTGAAGGAGGCAAACAAAATGTGTGGTTGCTAGGAGAATATAACATAAATCAAAAGTGCTACTGTAATTGCTATACACTGTAAGAAAGTGATAAGACCTCTCTGGGTATATTATACCTAGTCTTTGTTATCATATTGAGGAAAGCTCCTGTGTGCTTTTAATGGATGCAGTGCTGAGAAAAACAAAGTGAACAGCAAGCCTGGAAAATTTAAATTATTAACTGCAGACAGAGTTTGGGAGAGAAACTGACAAACAGCAAAAGACAAAACCTGACAGATGTGAGTCTGAACATTGAGTATTATGATCAAGAAAAAGTTCTGTGTAGGTCTGTCAGCTCAAAATTTGGTTATTAAATTCTAGCCCTTTTCTGAAACCAATGAGCTGCACAAACAGCTCCTAACCAAACCCATGTCCACCATCTCTCTGAGGTTACAATAGAAACTGTTTTAAAGTCCTGAATATGTCCTGGTCAAATGTAACCCACCTTTGTAGCTAGTCCCAAACCATCAGTAAAGATCCCAAGTGAGATCTCATCTTATGCAGATTCAGAAGTGAGCACTGGACTTTGATGCAAGCTTCCTTCCAGCAGAGGCCTCCTGAAATACCTTGGACAAAGAACTTCATGACACTTTGCGATTGCATAAAGGTGGAATGACTTTCCTGCCTTCCAGGAGTAACATGACAAAGAATGCATTAAAGAGGAATGGAATAACTTCAATAAAACATTACTTCTCTAGACACATGGACACATTCTGTCTCCCTTGAACCCCAGCCATACTCTGATAGGTTTTAAAAATATTAGATGCAAAATATGGAATGGATATTTCAGGCAAAAGTCACGGGACACAGCTCTTAGTTTTCTCGTGTGTACAAAAAGATAAAGAATTATCCAGTCATCCCTCCTGAATTTTGACTCCTAACTCAAGGCAATAAGTTGGGAGTGCAGATACCTCCAACTACAATCTGTGCCCAGGAATGGTTTCCCTTGAGGAGTTCAGATAGGGCCTCTCCAAAACGGATCAAACTACAGCCCACCTGCCAAGGTAGAGTTTCAGTCCAACACTGTAATCACTCTGCTCCATCATCAGTGGCTTGTGCCAGCCAACCAGACTCTGCCCTGGGTGCTCAAAGGGTTATGCTTCCTCATTTGTAACTCCAGTATCCCCATTGATGATACATTTGTTCATCTATTGACCTTGGTTTTAGCTTGGTTAAATGTACAGTTAGCCATATAAACTGCAGCAATGCACTCATAAACCACAAGCTATAAATAATTAAAAAACCCCACATTACCAAATGCCTTATTTCTTATTATAATAGAAATCAAAACAGCAATGAAGTCACTAGTCTATCTTCCTAATATATGAGTGTTCTGCAACCTTTTTCAGCACAAGAAACACAATGACCAAACACTGACACTGCCTAGGCCAAGGCTAGAAGCTCTGGGACAGAGTTTTTTGAAGAATGTTTCGTATACTGGGTGGGGAAAATTGCTTTTGGGCATGTTCGTCAAACCCCACTGACTATAAAGAGAGCCTGAAGGATGTTAAGGTTGGATGAACTCAAGCACACAACTCTCTGTGGCAAAGAGAATCATGTCTGTGCATCAGGAGTAAAATGCTGCTGCTGTTAACCAAGCTACCTGTTGGAAGTGGGAGTAGATTTTACCATATGGATATGGTTGGAATGGAATTGAGATGAAAAATGATGCAAATGCTAAAAAACAGTCAAGAAATAAGGGAGTAACAGGACTCAGGATCTGATAAAGTGATAGCCAAACTCCAACCAGGCCCAAGGAAAATGAGAAACATCGTAA
Organism: Myiotriccus ornatus; assembly: GCA_036023395.1. Taxonomy (NCBI): domain Eukaryota; kingdom Metazoa; phylum Chordata; class Aves; order Passeriformes; family Tyrannidae; genus Myiotriccus; species Myiotriccus ornatus. Next base: position 6,381,934 of record JAYRBT010000082.1, on the reverse strand, counting down.
AATTCCAGATAAAATTCCTGTGCAGTTGGGGTAAAAATGACAACAAAATAAAACAAAAATCCACAAGCAACTCCATCTGGGCAATTATTTATCAAAATGCCAGAGAGTTCACATTTCTCTTCTAATTTAAAAATAAATGAGGAGTCAATGTCTTGGTGTTGTGTGCATGTTTTAAAGTACGACTGTTATAAAAGTAACACTGTATTTTCATCAAGTGTGTGTTTGACCAATTGTGCAAAGTGCTATATAAATCAGAACAGAAAGAGCTTGTGCATCAGAAATCTCAAGCTGAATTCCAGAGAGGAGACAGCACACAGACGTAGACAGGCAGATGGGAGAGAAAAAGGGAAAGGAATGAAAGATGTTAAGGAGCAATAATTTGAAAGGTGATAAAGGATGATATTGAAATAGTTTCCTGAATGCTTACATGGAGCTCCTCTCACGCAAAGGAAGAAAGTAAGTCCTTATTTGAAGATGTATCTGGGTAAATGGCACTCAGGTGTACAATCACATCTTGTGCTGATGGCTCAAACTGCTCATTAGCTGTTTTCATTGCTTTCTCTCTTTTAATTCTTGCACAACTAACAACACTATTGAAAGGCACTAAAGGATGCTAAGTCTGGACACAGATATAATTTTTTTTCTGCACAACTTCTGTTCAAACTGCTTTTATTCCATTGCCACTTACGCTGTCAGTGGAGTCATTAGTGTCAGCTCAGCCTCCAGTGGGTAACCACAAGCCTCATAGACCTGGGGCTTTGTACAGGGGTCATTTGTCCAAGAAATCCCACCCCTCACAGTAACTCATTAGACATTACAAATAACCTGCTCACCCTAAAAATGAGCAAGACCTGCTAAAAACTACACACTTCCCTTTTATCTGCTAGTCTTGAGGGCACAAGTGACAGACTGTGTTCCAAAAAGGTCCATGACCTGTTTATGGCACAGCCAATCCTCACAGCAATAGCTTTTCCTCACCCACCAAGGGTCCAACCTTTCCTTACAGCAATGCCCACAAGTTCAAAGGAAGATGTAGACATCTGATACTTCACCATTATGTTGTTGCCTCAAGAAGACATCATGCTCTAGATGGTAGTTTCTTTGCTAGTGATTCCTTTGCTGGACTGCTTTCCAAAAGTCTTAAGCAGGTTGACATATCTTCTTTATTTGTTAGTTACTCATAGACCTTAAAATGACATTGTACTGCTGTCTAGAAGAGCAGAAAGAAAGAAAAACAAGAGGAAAAAATATTAGCTCCCTGGACAATGGAACTACTGAAGTTTTGTCTTCCATGGCTCTGTGGCTCATGGCTAGATTCTCTGATGTCTAAAAAGATATCGACTCCTGCTGATGCTTCTTCCTTGGCTGGAACATTCCTATTTCTCCTTTGTGCAGTGCCTCCAGTATCTCAGTGAGTAAACTCATACTGCAGCCTTTTATATGGTGGAGGCACAAAAGGAGTCTGTCTCCCCTCTGAAGCCATTGATTTTCATGAGGCTTGTCAGACCTTTCATCAAATCTAGTTGATGCTGGACAGTTGAATCAAAAAGCTTCTTGAGAGAAGCAGAAGTGATTGTGCTCTCATACACACACTGTGGTCGCATAACACTTCATCTTCCCAGAAAACCAGACTAGAGTTCTTCCTCTCTGTACATGCCACTGAAAAAACACTTCCAACAGAATAAAATTATTCAGACTCTACCACAGACACAAGTTCTGAGCACGTACTCTGTGCTAACTATGCTCAGTCAATGCAGAATCCACCGGCTCCAGGCTCTGAATTAACATGCAGACCAGCAATACAAAACCCCAGTCTTCTCTGCAGTTTCTATTCATCAGCTCAAGCAGGAATGAACGTGCTTTATTTTTCTCCCCAGATGGTTGGAAGCTGCAAAGTAATTTAGCAGCCTATGTTCTTCTAAAAAATTATCATGCTTTTCCTTTCCTGGGTGACTTCTGCATCCCCTGCTGACTGGTTTAATGGTACTAAGAGTTATGGAATGATATTGTTTTTATTATGTGCCTTTTTATTTTTAAATTGCATTTTGACACACAGTCCATCCATTCATGGGTCTTTAAAGAAGAAGCTTTGCCCAAGTGCCTCCAACATCTAAGTAACAAAATGGTTACCTTGAAAAGACACTGAAAACAAGCCAAAGTACCTTTGGGAGTGTTCATTTTCAGTCCTTTCATTTTGTCATTCTCCAAAGATGCCATGAAATACTTACTGACTTGTGAGAGTCAGTGAAACACTACAGGAGAAGTTTTCCTCTGGATTTGAGTCCTAGCTTGGAGCCATATAAAGAAATCAGGAAACTACATGATTTTAAGACAAATAGTTCTCTTCACTAAGGCTTCACAATGCTGGCATCTTCCTGTCCCCTGTGTACCCAGGAGCACTGGGCATGACTGTGGGACTGGTCCCCTGAGAGAAAAAAGGAAAAGGGTCACATGTCTCTGTTAATAAACTAACCAGAGTCAAGGACCATGTGTGGGTACTGGTACTGAGACCTTTACAAAACTAAATTGTTAATACGGTCACAGACAGGGTTTTGGCCCTTGATATCCAGTGCTTCTCCAAGCGACTCCTGGGTGCACTGCGAATTAACACAGGTGCTGACTCATTGCCAAAAAAGCAATTGTCACCCTTTCTGGGGAGGCTCCAAGAGTTCAGCAATAGCGATGCAGGCAGCATATGTCAGATGGCTTCAGCTTCTGAGAAGTATCCCAGGCACACTTAATCTGCTGGAGTCAAGGCAGCCCATCAGTCTGAGGAAACAGAAATGTGCAGACTGTTCCACACAGGGACATCATGTACCCTCCTCCTGCTGCCCCTCCATAAGGACCAGGAGTTACAGAAGAGACCCCACGTAAGGAAGCAGTGGCGGAGAAGGGAGCACTGTGCTTGGGGATACCAGGGACAATTAATTCAGTCCCACTAACACTAAATCCAAGGGCTGTTGCTGGCAGATGACAGGGTAGCAATCAAGGAGTGTTCTAACATGAGGAGTGCAGCAGGGGAAGGAACAAGTCATACTGCAGTGGCACAGGACTTCAATCCAGCTGCTGGCACCCAGGTCTCAAGCCACTACAGATAATTAATTCTTCTGCTGACAGAGAGCTAACAGATTTGGTCCAGAAGGGACCAGAACTCATTTAAAGTGATGGCCATTTTCTAGCACACTGGAGACTTGAAGCAGGGCCCTCCCTTCTGGGTCATGGCAGAACCTTCAGTAGCACCAGGTAGCAGCACCCATATTTCTCCAGAGCACAGATGAAATCTGTTCTGCACTCAGGTGGATTTTTTCCTCTGCAGTTCATTATCAGCTGGAGACAGTCCCCGCTGGCACAGAAAAACCTCCTACCACAATTACCAGCTCACTGTAAAAGGCCTCCCCTACCAAGCTGTTTCAGGGCCAAGCACAACCACATCTCCTAAAACTGGCTAAATGTCCCAAGCTACAGGATCCTGTCATTTCTTGGTCCAACACCAGCAGCTGGACTCACCCAGGTCTTCCCAGACAGAGCTCTCAGGACCAAAAGCCCCTCAGGAAAGGCAGGTGGGTCTCTGCCTGCCCCCTTTCCAAACAGCTGAAAAGAACCAGTACTGTTTGAGCAGCCGGAATTGGGGATCTACAAACCTCTCACCCACCTTCTGCCACTGAACTGCAAAGGGATTGTGAGCAAAACACTTTGTATCTCTGGTTCCATATTTCACACATCATTTGTTGTTTATTTTGGGGTATGATGAACAGTAGGGATGTCTAGCATGCATCTCAAATACAAAGCTACTGTGATTCAAACACAAAGAAATTCTCTGACAGACGTCTCCTCAAAAGATACTTAATTTTTGCCCCTTTCTCACCAGTACCACTTTCTCCTTTGGTTCATCTCTATTTCTGTTCATTTACCTTAACCACAGAGGCCAGTATGAGACGAGGTTTGGGAAATGTGCTGGCATTATTTAAAGATTTATCCCTGCTGCAACAAATCCTTTCATGCTTCTGGTTGCTAATTACAAGCAAATACTTTGATAGCTGTGGAAATCAGTTAACTATCCTTCCACCTTTCAAAGCACTGTGTCAAACTTGTCACTATGTACGAAGGCACATCTTAATCCAGTTTGATCACAACCCGAAATGAATAAGCTAAGAATAGGCTGCTGTGGCTGAGCACATGAAAGTTGAAAACATTTGCCTACTATTTGGGACCCATTTCTATTTGAATTGATGAGCACGGTGCTATAAATATCTAATTTTCATGAATTTCAAATAATGTTGGAGCACATCTGGGATGTCGGTGTTGGGGAAGAGGCATCTTTACTCCTTTACTGCAACAAACCTGTGGCATTTCCAGTTTAACTTGAGGCCCCAGCCAAGTACCTACAGGAACTGCAACTTGTTCTTGCCAACACTTGCCCCTCTGTGGAGAATTTTTAGCCGGTGACCACTTCTGCTGGGAGAAACAACAGAAGCTGGAAAAATCCCTCTAACAAAACAAACTCTGATCTGCTTAATTAACTGTGTTAGAAATACTATTCACATGAGCAAGTAGAAAGAATGGAATTGAGCCAATAAGACAAATTCAGCATTGCTGTTGGAAAAGACATATACTCAAAGTAAGGAAGTGCAATTCTCTCTGTATTAGGATGTCTGCCTTTTATCTGGAGTATATTATCTTTCTGAATGTTACTATGAATGTGCTGCCTTCTACAGTGTTTTTTGTTTATCTGACAGCACATTCAGCTCCCTGATAGCAGGCTTTGAGTCTTGACTTTGAATATGTCTCTGCCACACACCTATAGATCTCCATCGCAGGCAAGGAATATATTTATTTTATTTTTTCTTGAATCTTGTTTTGTGTAATGCTTTATTTGCTCCAGGCAGATGTGCATGGCTGCATAAATGATAAAACTATTGCCAGAAATTAAGATCAACGCTCAGGAATTCTGCTCAGACCAAGAGCTGAAACTAGGGATGGTTGGAGAGATGTTAAGTCCCAAAACAGCAGTTCCTGTTGTTGTTGCTGTGAATTTTTTTTTCCTTTTAATGTATAAGCAGACAACTGCCTCATTCCTCAGTCAAAGCAGTTTTAGGATCCATATGTTCTTCAACAAGATCTGGCAGAGGTATCCACTGGAACAGATTTCCATCAGGAAAAGCCAGATTGAGAAACCCAGCTCTGTTTATGCAATCACACCAATTTTGACAAAAATTTGGAGGTAAGATAAATTCTGACTTTTTATCAGCTCCAGTCTCAGCACTTGACTCATACACAGAAACAACACAGAATTGAAACCTCGTGCTTTATAGATTTTTATGTATCCTGGCTCCTTGTTTGAAAATCTTGAATGAGCGAAAAAAAAAAGGGCTGGATCCAATGACACCATTAATCACTTCTGCAGTCTGTGGTAGGAGACTTGAAGTGGGTTTCTCTCAATACTGTGAGGGTAAGAAAACCCTTTCTATATTACTACTGCATCAGATTTGTGTGCAGGACAAGGGCATGGGCAGCTTCAGTTCTTTCATTAGACACATCCATGCATGGGCAGCCTGTGTTACAGGTACAAATGCTACTTTATTCAGCAGCTTTCAAACAGTTACTGAAATTTTTCTATTATGAATGGCATCTACCTAAATCCCTGAAAAAAACACAGTCAAAACTAGAAAAGCTCCTGCAAAAGGTGGCTGAACCCATGGCCTTTAGTCCACAAATTCCATCTACAGAAGCAAAGAGAACAGGTTTGGTTCACAGAAGTAGCTCTTAAGTTTGCCAGATCAGCAATCGACACCTAATTGTTTTGATTGATGGTTAAGAGGGAGCTAAAGGAAGAAAGGAAGAAAAGAATGAAAAGCTCAGACTCTACCAAAGAAATAATCTCTCCAGGTCAACAACTCCTGAGCAAGAACCCTGCATAATTAACCACCACAAGTCTCTGTAACTGACATGAAAAGCCGTACTAATTAGGAAAGTGAGTAGAAAACAGAGTGTTTGGAACACCAGGTGTTTTCAAGAGAGGATGTACACCAGGACAAAGTGACAGGGAGCTCAAAACTTCTGTATGACAAGGTAAGGAGGACAATGTCCTCCGATTGTCCATCAGTATTTGAACCCCATTCAGTGTTACTCCTTGAGGCTGAGATAATCCTTATCCTGTCAGATACCTGGTAAGTGAATTGGGAATAAGACCACTAAAAATTTGAAATCTTAGCTAAGTGATGTAAAGGCTTGAATGTGCACCAATAATCCTTTAGGCATGAGCTACTGACCAAGTCTGGGACTGTCTGGATCTAGATGCATCTAAACCCCACTCTGAGGAGGAGCTGAGAATGCAAGGGGTTCCCTTCTAAACCTCATGACTCAGTGGGAAGGTCTCCCTGACAGTTCTGTCTGACCCCGTCCTCTGTGCAGCGAATAACGAAGTGTACCTTGGTTACACTGAATTTTGTACAATCAAACTTCATTAAATTGTTGGTTTATATCAATAAACATATTGCTGCTTCTCTCTTATGAGTGAAGGATGTTAGTCCATATGTGAGATACGAAACAAAAAAAAAGAAAAAGAAAAAATAATCACAGACTCCCTTTGCGTAAGAGACTTCTGGGCTACCTGCATGCAGCATGGAGCAAAATTACCCCATCCCTGTCAATCTGAGGACTGAGGGAACCAAGGTCCTCATCTTGCTTTGCAGTAAAGAAACTGCTTAAGACCCAGGATGAAACCACCATGCCCTCAGCTCAGTCTGCTGCAGCAGGAGGCTTTCAAGCTCTGCCTGTTAACCACATTTTCAAAGGCTGATCTTACAGTTCACGTCTCCTGATTTTCTTGTATGAGCTGTACAGTGCCAGTTAATTGCCTCTGTCTGAAGTAGCCTCCTTAGCATATAAAATATCTCCATGTCTTTTCTTTTTCAATCTGCAGTGTATTCTGAAAGGAACTTTTAAAGAGAATTACAGAAGTAACTGAAAAAGAAAAAGGTTACAACTTAAGCCTTCTCAGATGGAAAGGAGCAGATGAAATGGATGTCATGGTAAATTCTCTTCTCCCATGAAATGGAGCTTTTTTTTAAAAAAAATTCTAAAATTATTAATTACACAATAAAAACTAATAATAAAAATAGAAATAAATTTAAAAAGAGATGTAGTATAGATCTTTTGGTAAGGATTTTTAAAAAGTGATATGCAGATATCTAACTTTGTCGAATAAATGGCCTCATTCTTCTCCTTTGTGAGGGTGAAGCTCTTCTGGAAACAGTCCCTCACAAGGGAGATCTCAGGTGGAAACAAAAGCTCCTCAGATGCCAAGACAACAGTTAATGGGCGCAAATATTGGCCATCCAACCTACCAAACAGAGGCCGAGATCTGAGTTGAAATGCTCAAGAGAATCAAATAAAGGATAGTTTGACATTGGTTCTCATCATGAAAATATGCAAACCCACCACAAGTGCTAAACATATCATCACAGAATGAATTGAAACTACAGCACTGCCTACAAATCACAGGACAGGCAAAAATGGAATAGTCAGAACCAACAATGTTTATTTTCCCTAGGGATAAAAGTCATACAGCTTCTCAATTACACAACAAAAATTAAAGAAGTTTACGAAGAGAAAGGCGCAGAATTCAGTATTCCACTTACTATTACATCTGGGGTTTATTAGAAAATAGCTAATATGCTGCTGCAAAAAGATAAAACCAAATTACACAGAACAGTCCTGATTGCCAGCCAGGTTTGAGACCTGTTCAGAGCAGGTGGAGAGAAGGAGCCTTAGAGGTAACACAGAAGGTGGACAGAATGATAAACACTGCAAGTCACACAACAACCTCTACTTGCCACTGGCAGGTGAGGACTTCTCGGCTTGATCCTGTGGAGAACAGGATCTCCATCCCTGGAGTGCTGCAAAGGGCAAAGAGCTCAGAGAGTTTGCTCAGCTGGAAATGCATGGACGTGGTACCTGATACCCTGTAGCAGGAGGGGGCTGCAATGTCTGGCAGCCCCTGAAAGAGTGAGGAGGCCCCTTCTGAAAACAGCTGTACTGGCTGCAAAATCGCAGCGCTGCAACTCCTCTTTGGCCTCGAGTTTCACACACAAAGGTCACCCCCGAGTGGAGGAGAAAGGGTGGCTTCCTGCTGGGGATGGCATGTTAGAGTTAGGTAGTCTGTGTTCCAGACTAACTCAGACATTTCAGCAGCATGTCAGTGTTGGTCGGCTGGTCCATTGCTGCTGATCTCTGGCTGTTGCAGTAGTTTCTTGGGATGCTGGAAGGTAATGCCTCATGAGCCGCCTTAGATCCGCCTCTGTTCCCTACGCTTTCCTGAATTTCCCTTGTGGTATTTGGCTGTACACAAAGATCAAGGTCAAAATACGCTGTAACTGCTGGTATAGCACATTTTTTTCTAAAACTTTGCCCTCAAGCACAGGGCTTTACCATGATCTTCAACTGACAGACAACTATTGCTGACTATCAATCCATGAGTGCAACCGATGCACAAGTGAAGATGCTGTCCTGAAAGTACAGCACTGCAGCCCCCTTGTTCTGGATCAATAAAACAAGCTCTTCTTTCCTTAATAGTGTGGTTTTCTCACTCTGATACCTCTTTCATCTTTATTTGATGGAGGAGGGAGCTTGCAGAAGCACTGTGCCTGGTTAGACAGCAAAACTCTTTAATGGTGCATATCACTGCTCTGAAAATCTAAAATTCACTTCAAACCACAGCAAGGCAGGAGGATACAAGTCAGCTCACAGAAAATTAAGCATGCATGTATTCCAAAAACTTCCATTGCCCTTTTTCCTTTATATAATATAGGAAGTGGAAAATCAGGGACGTTACAAAGAGAAAATGCCAAAATCTCATGATCAAAGTATTTTTAAGCAGAAGCAGAGCAATCTAGTGATTAGCACAGTATGTAAGGGTTCAAGTGAGCAAAAACCTGGGCTTGAATGCTGAGACCTCAGTGCTTCACTCAAGACAGGCTTCTCTACTTCCCCATCCATAAACAGTGCTGGGGCATGGAGGTCCTCTGTGCAAAGGTGCCAAGCAAGATTCAAAAACAAAAAAACCCACAGTTTAAAACACTCAGGTCACCACAGAGCCCCCTGCTCCTGTTCTCTGCATGCAGCAAACATGGGAAGAAAGCAAAGAAGGGAGATTCTCTGTGGATTTTCTTCAAGGCTTTGCAAATTGGTGCTAATGAAACGTCACGGAGGAGTTTTGCTCCAAGCCAAGTGAAGGATTTGTGTGTTTTCACATATCACAGGCACGTCTTGCAGGAAGCCATTAGACCTGACCAGATGAAACAGGAGATCCCAGAAAGTACCCTTTGCAGGCTTGTGACCTTACAAATAATAAACAATTAATAGTGTTCTGTATTTATCCTACAGGAGTTCTGGGCATCAGTGTTCCTTACTTGCGTGATATATACAATATTTTACAATATGTTTTAAGGAAAGGAAAATTTTATAATTTTTAGTGTGAAGTCCATGGAAAACTCAGCAACAGGAGTTTCACCACTGGTGAAGTCAACCCCCCTGTTAAATATATGTACTGCCTTGCTCAGAATGAACACCTCAAAATAGGATCTTTTCGTTTTACTGCACAGGGACTTCCTAGCCTGAAACCTCCTGAAACTGCTCAGCAGCAGCCCTCTGATGAAAGATGAAAAATGAGACATCTCTAATTCTGCACCCTTCTCTGCCCTGGGGCTGACAGGAGACTCCCACCCATTCTGGATTCACATTGCCCAGTCTGCTCCTGGACACGTTTTTTCCCCACAGAGTCAGGAAAAGCTGATGCCTTTCTCTTAAGGCATTTAGATGGACATTTAGAAACCCTTTTTTTCAAGTACCTCACTGACCTCGGACATGTAAGGGGCCTTGAGTAAGTCAGTCCTATCAAACCTGTTAAGCAGGTCTACAGGAGGGCCACGAAAGTGATCAGAGGAATGAAACACCTTTCCAGCGAGGAAAGGCTGAAAAAGTTGGGAATGCTCAGCCTGGAGAAGAAAAGGTTACAGGCAGGCCTTATAGCACCTTCCATTACCTAAAGGGAACCCACAGAAACGCTGGAGAGGAAGTTTTTATAAGGGCATGTAGTGTTAGCACAAAGGGAAATTGCTTTACACTGGAAGAGAGTAGATTTAGGTTAGATTTTAGGAAGAAAATCTTACTGTGAGGGAGGTGAGGCACTGGAAGTTTACCCAGAGAGGTGGTGGATGCGCCATTCCTGGAAACATTCCAGGTCAGGCTGGACTGGGCTCTGAGCAACTGATCCAGTGGAAGATGTTGCTGTTCACTGCCGGGGGATTGGACTAGATGAGCTTTAAATGTCCCTTCCAGCCCTTCCAAACTATTCTATGATTTTATGATTATAAAGCTCTGAAGACTGTTGTAGTCGTGTAGCTCATGGTGATGCACCTTGGCTATTTTCAGAGTTAGTCTCAGAGACTTTCATGACACTTCTGGACTTAGCTTGCAAAATTTCCCCTCAATACTGAGGATCTGAGGATACTGAGCATCCTATTTGTATCATATATGGTCCCCAGTTCTAACCACATAAAAATATAACTTACTTTCTTAGATTAGTACCAAGGAACCTGCATTTCCAGAGATATACATGCCACCAGCTATGGCCAGTGGTCTCCAGGGATGCCACTAGATAACCTGAGTACAAACAGCTTCCTTCTGCCATCGAGAGGAAACATAAAGGAGTGGTTCGTTTGCTGATATACAAGTGGACTCCTTTCTTTTGCTCTTCCACAGACTGCCCAGGGGTACCTGGGGCAGTTAAGTGGGATTTCAAATTACATGGCCTAAATTTCAGGAAAGCACCCCATGGATGCCCAAAAAACCCAAACAGAAGTTAAATAAAGAGACTCTACAAAGAGCTCTCAAAGACCTCCCATCTAATGTAAAACAATTGTGCAGAGAACATCGAATGTCATGTTTAAATACAAAAGTGACAAAATATCTTTCAAAATCTGGTCCCTGCTGTCCTTGCTTCTCAGTTCCACTGTCTGTAAAACTGGAGTAACACTAATCTAATGTAATCCAATCCAATCTACAGCAATCAGTAGTTATCTGAAGCAAATCTCATTAGGGCTTTTGAGAAGCCAAAACATTGCAGCAATGGAGCTCACAGACATATCCTAGCTGATGACTGTCTCTTCTTCACTCCTAATCTCCTCCCTTCTGAGGATAATGCCTCTAAAACACAGTTCACTAAATTCTGGTAGTTCTGAAAATAATTTTCTAATGTGTCCATGTTTTCCTCTAGGAGTTGATGTTTTACCCACTGACTTTACAATTTTTAGTCTGTCATTTGGCTGGAGAATTACTTTTAAATGGAAAAATATACCTTGTTTAAAAAGTACAACTAAATAAATAAAACCCTCTATCTACGAGGAAAAAAAAAAAAAGACTAAACCAGCTATATTTCCCCCAAAATAACCTTCCCAACCTTTACTTCTCTCAGAGGTCTAAATAATTTAGATCTTCTTTCCTAAATATTAAAGAACCAGGGTAGAACTAAGTGCTAAGACTTAACAGCACTAAGACTGCCTGTATAACAAGAGCTGTTAGCAATACTGACACAGCCTGATTTTTCTTTATTGTCAGCCATGTGGTGAATTATGCCCACTGAAGTTATGACAGCAGGACTAAGGGAAATGTCACCATGCTGGCATTAAAACCCATGTTTAAGGGAATGGAGAACGAGCCTTGGCCCTCATTTGGAACAATGAAGTAAATATCTCATCTTTAGTTCTTGGAGCGGTAAGGGGAGGGTAATCTGCTGTGAGAGAAAAAGAAGAAAAATAGTATGAACAGAAAGCAGTGTGTTTTTCAACACAAGATCTCATTGATTAAGTTTATTTGGAGCAACATTTACAAAATAAGGCACGGCCTGAGTAGTGACTGACTAGCTAATGTTTGTAACGTGCCTGACAGTGTTCCCAAAGGAACCTAAAGTCAGAGACACAGACACTGATATCTCGCTCACAATTACAGGCAAAGCATGATTTAACCTTGCCTGCTTTATCTACATCTGCCTTCTGGTCCACATAGAAATTCATAAACCTTTTGTGCACTGATATGAGCACTTCTGCAATCCTTATTCGTGTGTTTCAAGAGAACTTGTTTCGACTGACTGGACTTTAAATAATAATAATAAAAAAAAGGTATTGCCAAATTCATGTTAAGCATCCTTTTTCTGTTGGTCCAGACAACAGGCTGCCTCTCCAAGGATTCATCAAGATTGAAATGCAGACATCAGTCTAAGTCTGCTGCCACAATTAACCTGAGCAGAATAAACAATTTTTTTCTGAAACCTGAATTTTAGGAAAACAGACCCAGTCATTTTTCCCCAAGCTCTCACTGCTGTGCCTTGTATTTTTATAGATAAATCACTCTCAGCTATGCCGATTACACTCCAGTATTCAGCCATCCATCTGGACCCACAAGAAATGTTCTGGCTCTTGGGAAATGGCAGGCAAGAATTTAATACCATCATTCTTCTCAGCTTTTCTTAGCCTCACTGACAACTAATAACACAGTAGACAGGGCTGATGGTACAAGAGGGATGCAATTTGAGATTAGGATGTCTACATTTAGGTGTTTATATGTGTACCAGGTATCTAAACTCCTATTATAGTCAACAGGGATTTAGTAAAAAAAGTCAGTGGAATATAAGCAGCAAGTCAGGGAGCAGCCAGTGCACAGTGACCTCACAGTGAGCTTCATCTCTCCCCCGACTGACTGTGTACCACTGACAATGATGCTGGAGCTTAGGTATTGCCTGTCCAATTCCACTGACTAAATGAAGATACCCAGCATCATTTGAGAGGTCCCAGCATCTCCAAGACACAATGTTGGTGCTGGCAGACACACCACAACATTTGTGGTACATTCATTTCCCTGTGGTACAGCAGCTGGAAGAATACATGGCACATCCCACATAGCACTAGTGAGAAAAATCCTGCCCCTAAGTTAGAGGTAATCAGAAATAAGATGTCCAAATACTGTGCTGCAGTAATCCTAAAGTGAGTCCTACCCTTCAGTGATCACCTTACACTGCTTGTCCAGTCAGTGCAGAGACTGAGCTTCAGTCTTTTTGAGAACTCATTCCTTGCAATATCTCTGCAGCACTTTGAAGGAATTTTTTCACCTCTACAGCAACACTGGAAATAAACTTTTTCTATTTACTTTTTTTTTGTTTTATTAAATGAATTTGAAACCTTTAAAAATATGCAGAATTCCATTCTTAGGAATGCTGTTATGGAGTGCTTAGGAATGCTGTTACAGCACGCAGAAACACACACACAAAATGTGAAGATTTGTTCATATTTACACATCAGAAAGGAGGTGTCCTTCCAGGGATGCTCCAGTATATAATTCCCACTCACCCAAACAATCTTTTTTTGGCAAACAGTATCTATCAGCTAGAAGTCACCGCCGAGACCCGGGTTCGATTCCTGGTCAGGGCCACTCCCCGGGCAGATGGAGCCCGTTAGCCCTGTAAGGC
>JAYRBT010000082.1:6353151-6368315 GCA_036023395.1 Myiotriccus ornatus | reverse complement strand
TCCAATGCGCAGGCTGGAAGGTGTAAAGACCTTCCCCGGTTCTTCGTTCGCGAAGACTGGCCATTATATATATATATCTATCAGCTGGACTCCATGGTGCTGCTGACAAGATCATACACACTGGCATTCACACAACTCATGGGGCAGTATTTACCTTTTCTACCACACAATGAAAACATGCACCTCTGCTTCAAAACATCTACATTTTGTCATCTAATTTTAGTGTTTGGGTGCATCTGTGCACCTCAACCTCTGCAAAGGACAATTACTTCTCAGTTAAATACAGTCAGCATTCATATGAACATTGTTACAGTCTTAGTTTAAGTTGCTAAGTCTGGAAATAACAGTGGTAGGACCACCGTGTTAACTTGCTACCTGTCTCTTAACTCTTTTCAGTTCCTATTTCCAAAGCTTGAGAGCATACAAGTGATAACTTCTGTTGAAGAAAATATTCTTTTTTTTTTCTTTCTTCTTCATGATCTCCATATCAAAATCCAAATCTAACAAATGTTTACAAGGAAGTAAGAAAGGAGCTTTCAAGAAAGAATAAGTCATTTGTGGTAATGCCTCTACAAAGTATAATTTAAAGTGCTGGAGGCCTCATTTTTCTATCATCACTACAGTTTTAAGCACCAGGAACTATAGTTCTTCATTAGTGATTATTCAATAAACTTTATGTCTTCCTCTGAAAAAGCTTTAGAGGCAATTCTTCCCTCAGCACACAAGAGGTTCAGTATGTTGCTTCTGCTGGCATTACTGGAAGTTAGACATGAGCATCCCTCCCGTGCTTAAACAAACCCAGGACAATCTCCCTCTTTCAGCTAGTCCATATCAGCTGCCAAACAGAATTCCTCTGGTGAAAAATATGCTGTAAAATATAATGAAGCTACAGCAGGAAAGTGCACGAGGCAGGATTGCTGTTGGAGATCTCTTACAATATTCTGCTGTTGAAGATAGTTTTAACATTTGTATCATAGTGCTGAGATGGTGCACAGCACTGATCCCTTTCCATTAAAGTCATAAAAAGCACTGAGATTTTCTGGAAAAAAAATAATAAAAAAGACAAAAGAGAAAAACCTAAACAATTGAATTACTGCCATAAATAAAGAGTTCAAGGGCCCATAAATGACTTCTTTCCTCCCTTCCTCCTTGACTAATACCTTCATCAACTGCTTTATGATCATGAATGGCTAGAAATTCTAGATGCAACTTCCAAGTGGCAACTTGAAATACCTTCACCAAGAGCCATCACTGCCTTCTCAGTGGCCCATGGAAAGATATCTCTGTTTCAATCCACATCAGCCCTTTGGTGCCCCTGAGCTGGATAAACCAGCATGGCAGTTTATTTTTTTTTTGTGCTACAAAAGCCCATTATGGTCACCAATACACACAGACCAAAAAATAATAATTAAAAAAAAACCCCAACAACAAACAAACCAAAACAAAACCCACCAAGCAAATTTTCCTTAGTATTAAAATAAGGGAAAATCAGCTGGTTTTATTCACCAAAAGTAAATTAACTTCTTTGTAAAGTGGAGTATTCAGTGCCCTCCCCACCATAAAAAACAAGCAAACAAACAAACAAACAAACAAACAAAAAACACCTGAAACAGTAGGAGCAGAGCAGGCATAGGAAGAAAACAGGAATGAATCCTAAATGAGGGAATGAAAGATCAGACAGGGCACAGATATGCTCTGTAATACAGCTGCAGCCTTAGGGAATTCTAGCAATATCAAGACAACTCAAGTGATTAAATTTGGAACAAATCAGAAAATGTGGAGGTACAGAGCATGCAGAGAGCAGGACCCAGGAAATTGAAGGATAGTCCTGACCTGCTGGAGGAGATCTCCGACAATAAAGAGTGGCTGGATGTGCAGTAAGTGACTGAAAAACTTTGGTGGCCTCTGCTGGCAGATTAATTGTGCAACGGGTGGTCAGACAAGAGGACTGGCAGTGAAGCAGTGAGGCAACACAGCGTGTCAAGGAAAATGTATTACACTGCCTGCCTTCTGTGGGCTCCAGATGCGACCCTGAGACACATTAATCAGCACAAGAGAAGCCCCATGACAATCAGTGACTCAGACACAGAAATCAATGCTGAGCACAGAGAATATAGACTGAAAAATAAACTCCTAAATTTAAGGGATGGCCATAAAGCAATGAAAAAATTTAAAATGTAAGTTCTTTGATGTAGGAAGCGGTATTATACTCTTTAGCTGTAGAGCCTCTTGTTTAATTGAATCCCAGTATGCAACTAGAGTTCCTACAGAGTGCTGCAATAGAAATAACATGATGCTAGTCCCTGTTGCTGGACCTTTCCTGGATTTGTGGCCTATGAAAAACTCTCTGATCCTCCACTTAGGAGAACAGAGTTAAAGCAGTGGCAAAGGCTCTGTGTGAGGTCATTATCTCACAAAATCCGACTTGAATATAGAACTGTACTAAAAATCTGCAAACACTAGGATGATTGGGATGCTAAGGGAAAGTCCAAGGAAAGTCAAAATCCTTGAAGCATAAACTAATACATCAAAAAAAAAAAAAAAAGGATAAATCCTATGGTGTATCTGCTGCCCTCAGTAGCAATAAATTACCAGCAGAACACATCTGTCTGCCATAATTTCAGCCTCTTCCTAGCATTCCAATTTTAGATGCCATCTGCAAATAAGCAAGTCAGCAGATTTCAAAGTGTTGATGTCCTGCCCCTTTTCAACCAGCCAGCAGAGCTGAGAGGGGTCCAGTGCCCATCACCTTTGACAGCGTCCAACCCTCTCCCTGGGGCTCTCACCAAGGACAAGCCTTGACTTTGCTGCAGCCTGTTTCATTCTGCCTAGTTGAAGGCATGACACCTAGGAGGGCTGCACATGCTCTCTATTTAAATTACCCAAGGTTTTATAATTTTAACAGCATTCCTTTCAAGCAACCTGAGAAACTGATGTGCTCCCTTTTTACCCTCCACATGCTCCCCGCGTGCAGAGCAATTCTTTCTTTTGGGTACACTTCCCTCCAAGGGCCTCTTCTGGAGTGAGATTTGAATGTCATGGTACAGGGACTGTGCTAGTTACTATACCTCTCTCTATCCTATACCATTTTTCCTTCATTCCAAAGGCAAACTGACACTCAATTTTGCTAAATTCTCAGATTTTAAGTACAGTAACATAAGGACAATAATAAGAAGGAAAACCCAACTTAGTCAGTTACCAAATTATTATCCTTCACCAAAGGGCTCATATTCCATGCCAGGGAAGTGTTCAGCCTTTCTCTTACCAATAAAAAACTAAAGCAAGGGCAGAATATTTATTCTGAGTTGACATTAGATCACCAAGACTGTGGTTACACTGGAAAGTTAAAAGCAGGTTGAAGAACATTCTCCTGATGGCAGAACTGTCTGGCCCAGAAAATCAACTATGACCTATGATAACAATGTGAAAATGTAAAGCCTAAACCACTCAGGCAGTATCCCAGTGTAACTCAGGGCTTAATTCAGGAATCAGGACATTCCCCTCAAGTGCTAGCACAAGTCTTTTAGCCAAACTTTATTTATGTCAGTGCCACAAAATGCAAATCATCCTTAACTATACCCAGGAAAATATGTGGTCAATCAGTGTTACCTGATAATCAAACTATTTCATTGATTAAAAAAAATTAAAAATCTCAGCATGTCAATCTGCTTATTTTAAAACCAGTATAAAAATCCCCAGTATACTGTAAAGATCATAGACATCAAACTCTCCAGAACAGGCATGAGAAAACTGCATGAAAATAAAGAAAAACACTAAATAAATAAAGGAATGAATGCAAATTACTTTCCTAGGTTTGCTTAACAGCATTAATATAGAAATAAGCCAAATCCATTCTACTGAACAAGAAATCGAGTCTGAAGATAATCCCTTTTCTTTTTCTTCTTTTTCAGTAGCCTAGAGGTCCTTTGTACTCCCATTGAAGTCGTAGCTTCAAGTGATTCATACAGCACTCACAGCATGATATTATATCTATTTTATTGGGAAACACAATCATCAAAATGCTAAAATAAATCTTCTTCCTATTATTTGATTCAAGCATTAAAGTATTGAAGTGGCTAAGCTAATTTATTTTGATTATCAGCCCATTAGCCTTGGTATTATAAATTAACCCCACAATTTGGACAGAGCTTCCAGCTATGTATTGTCTGGAAACCTGATTTCATTTAAGAATATATTGAGCTAAGATTTATTTTGGAAATTTCAATTAATCAGTTCTGGTCAATAAAAAGTTAATATAAAATGGTTTGCTGTTAAATGACATTGGCACTCACACATTTGCTCTGTCCTACACCAGTTAAAAAGCCATTGCAGATTCCCAGTTATAGCTCTCAGAACTCCGGCTGCATTTTTAAAGCACCAACTGTTAGTTAATTTTGTTAGCATAAACACCCAATAAAATTTTATGGTGTGTTCAGCTCTCATTAAAGATGAAAAACAGCAGCAGAGAGCAGCACCCACAAATAAACTGGGAGCTTGATGGTTCTGCCATCGCTGATGCTCAGAACTCATTCAGATTCAGGGCTCGGGGCTCCCTGTGCCTGAGGACACTGCAGGGACACAGAGCATGAAATCCCACGCACCGCTGGAAACTCCTTGAGCTCCACACAGCCCTGCCACAACACTCCCAGCAAATATTTAATGGGGGCAGAACCGTCTTTCTCTACCCCCTTAAAATAACAGCTATTCTGGACAAAGTACCCCCTTGCTGGTGCACACCTGCACAATGCTACAAAACCCACAGCTCCTTCTGCTTCCCATCACCCAAAATTACACAGGATGTTCCATCAGCACCAGGATTAGAGGAGCCTGCTCTTCCCCAGATTGCATCCTGTGGTTAGACTCCCTCCAGTCAGGGAAAACACAACCTCTGCCAGGAGTTTTTTTGATTACTCAGGGCATTTGTAAAATCATCCTGGCCATCTCCCTTTGTCTTCCCATCCTTCAAAGGGGTGTTTGAGCTTTCCACTGAAACTTCTAGTCTTGACCTGCCATCATTCTTCTTGCAAAATTTCCTACTGAGGGGAACTTTACAAGACAGCTGACACTCGGACAGTCCCAGGAAGCACTCAAGGGAACATGGCTGGAATTAACTGCCAAAAGCCATCAGGTTTACAGGTAGAATTATAGAGAAAGCAGATTACACTGTCTGAAATAGTAAAAAGATCAAGTTAAGAACTTCCCACAACCATTACTCCTAAAATTCTTAAGGCTGGGTGGCTTAAGGCCTCAGAAATTTCTAAAATCATCTTTCGATTTACTATAACAGAAGCAAAACTTCCCTCACTGAATTCAGCACCTATACCACATACTGTCAACTGAAAACTTACAGTTTACAAGAAGGACAGAGAATGCGATAAAAATCAGTTTCAAACATTTCCCCTTAAGTTCCCTGGCATTTTTCTTGCTTTAGAGTTCACCATTCAAAGTTCTGACAGGTTTTGCCTGTGCAGCTTTGTGAAAGTTCCTCCCAAAAGACAGAGAAGATAGAGGATTGACACAAACCAGTGCAGGGGAAAGAGCTAAATCAACACTACACAGTCCCACTCCATGTGCAAAATGAAACCTTGTTCCATAAAGGACCAAACCAATACCTGGCTTCCTAATGGACAGAGGACCCAAATCTACAGTTTTCTCCCCCTTCTTTGCCCACAGCTTTTTCCTGCTGACACCCTGAGCAAGGGTTAACATGCTTCATAGGGGGGATATGCTGGTGGGATGTCAGGAGCATATGCTGATGAGCCAGATGGCTCTTAAATGGACAGTGATTAGTATTGCTTTATTTTCCATGGCAGACAAGCTCAACTTCAGTCTATCATCTCTACCCAGTCTGAAATTTTCACAGAATTTGAGAACATTATTACTCTGTTAAGCTTGGTAGGTTTTATGATTTACTCCCAGCACTTTACTTCACTGCCTGTAAAACCAGAGTAATTCTACCATTCTCCCAGCTTTTTGCTTCTTATTTTCAGCTTAAACCACAACACTCTGAAGGCCAAGCCACTTCTATTTGTATGGGGCTACAGCATCCAGCAGGATTGGGTCTTGGTCTTGTCTGGGGCTCTCATGCAATGCTGTATTAGACTACACTGAAAGGCTGATCTTTTGAGATGGAAGTGTACTTTCTAAGAGACTGCCCTCTGAGCGAGGCTGGATATTGAAGATAGCTGAGTGATCATGTTTTAAAGCCCCAGCAGCTACATCGAGTCCTACTTTACTACTTATTAGGTGTGGAAGTCAACCTTGCATTCCCACCAGAGCATTAAAATTGGACAACTTGAAAATACGCTGCTTAGCTGTGCTCATACATGGTAACTTACCACTCACAGTAAAATACAATGTGCAAGTAAAGCTGAACTCGTTTCCACTTCAGCAATAAGACAGAGGAACCAACACAGCTTCCTTATCTTAATTTTCCGCATCCAAGAGTCCTAGAAATGCTGTAGCTATATTGGCTCCATAACTTTGGAGGTATTGAATCTCTCTGTAATTAAACCAACATAAATAAGAAGTAATTCAATTGAAATCAGTTGAATTCACATGAGGAGAATAGTTCATGTAAAAGAGAAGATAATTAGATTTACCCAGTGTAGATGCAATAATCTCTTATTAATCGTTTAAGGAACAAACCACTATAAAACAAACTCTCACATCCTGTTAAAAGGACATTATGGACCTGTTGGCCACAGCTGTAGAAATGCCGCACTGTCCCCTTAGATCGTGGCAGTTAGGAACACCCTACATCAGCAATTTGCTTTTCTTATAGGTTAATTTTTTCTTTTCAAAACAATGAGACAGCAACCGAGGGTACAATCAAACCCACATTTCCAGTTCAACTTAATAGAGGGTACAACATTACATTACATTACTGCACTGAGCTGTTTTCATACCCATGTTCTTACATACCAATATTGCTAATTAGGACAGTTGTTTCTCCTTTGAAAGTAAGGAAAAAAATAATCTGTCCAAGTGATTTGCTATTATCCTTGAGCATTCATTATTGCTCATTAAAAGTCATGTTACAGTTATTCAGGCAGATGTTCTAACCTCAAGACTTTGGTTCAACAAGCTTTTCCTAATGCTTACCTAATTAACTCTGAGAGAGGAAAGGTGGTTGCTTACTACAGTCCAAAATGTGTCCTCTGTCAATATTAACAAAATCCAAGATGGAAACATTATTTGCTCATGTTTAACTCAGCATTGTTTCGTTTCACCATACAGCCTGAGTGACTCTCATCGCTCCTGGTGAGACAGGACCACAGTTGTCTGCCACCCACACACCAGGATTGCAATCAGGAAGAGGTTAAAGCCTGGATCCACAAAACAAAGATTTAAATGTCTAAGAAAACATCAGTGCAACTTAGGTATTAAAATGACTGCATTACCCTCAAAACACATTAGCTATTTGGGTACTCATCAGTGGTGAGCTGCTGGGGCCATGAGCTGCACGTGAGTGTGTGGCAAAGGAGCTGGACTGACATCTCACAGGACAAGGGGACTTGGGTTTGGGAGACCTGATCGAGAGGACACTGACCGTGTCCAAGACTGAGCTGCACACAAAACAGCTAAAACAGCTACAGTGATTCAAAAATTTGGTCAGAGACAAATAGGAAGGGACTGAATAGCAGCAGGTTTGTGCCAAACAGCATGTCCTAAGGCACTGCTGAGGCTGCCGTACAGAGCTTGGAGTTTAGATTAGAACCTCCAAATTGTGCAACCTTTAACCAACGGTTTGGCTAAAGATGTTATCATCTAAAATAAACAATTCTACCCCTTTCCTCAGGAGACATTGTGCCTTTCCATCTTTCCCAGTCCAAAGAACAGCCCTGAATTCTGCTCTGGTCCCTCTCCAAAAGGAGAGACGGGAGGGCTCCTGCTGTGGAGCAGCATATCTCCTTCTAGGTACCACAGTGCCCAGAAGAATGGAAGCTGGTGGGTCTCTGAACCCTCACCAACACTTAGAATGACAGCAGATCCACAAATCCTGCTCCATGGGACACCTCCTTGCTCACTGTACCCAGATAAAGGACACCAAATACAGTGTGTTTCTAAAGAAAGAAATTATCCCCAGTGTTTTCCATAGATTTTTCCTCCCTGAGACAGATGAAATTGGGAGTCCCAACATGAAACAAAGTGCCTTCTCACAGCATCTTCCTTGGTACTAATTTAAGAAAAGAAGCTAAATTTGAGACACAATTTCTCGCCTTGCATAGGGGTAGGGGTCTGGACTGCTGAATAAAAGCCAAAAGCCAGGAGCTGCAACATGCAGTTTTGAAAAGCCTGAGTCCCAACACAGAGTTAGCCCTCATTGATTCCTTCAAGAATCCTGTAGAAATGTGACAGCTTGGAACTGACCCCGAAATTCTTATGCCAGAATCTGAATGACTTTCCAATAATGTGCACTTGCT
This sequence comes from Myiotriccus ornatus, assembly GCA_036023395.1. Lineage (NCBI taxonomy): Eukaryota > Metazoa > Chordata > Aves > Passeriformes > Tyrannidae > Myiotriccus > Myiotriccus ornatus. Next base: position 6,359,889 of record JAYRBT010000082.1, on the reverse strand, counting down.
TAACCAGAGCTGAAGCCTGCTCCCAGCCCACACAAGAGAGGTGGGTGGTTTTTTTAGAGACTCAGTGGCTGTAGGGCTCTCACCACCCCAACCACCCAAACACATCAGAAATCTTCCTGGGATGCAGCTTTTCATTACAGCATTTGGGGTGAATCCTCTTGCCTTCCTCCCACAAATTGTCTTAGGAAAGGCAATGGGATTAGTCACAGGCAGGAAAAAATAAGCATTAGAAGCTGTATGTACACAAACTATTTCTCAAAAATAGTTGTCTCTAGACAATAAATCAGAGTCTTTCAATAGCACTCACAAGTGTCTGGGAGAAAGATCTTGGTTAAAAAGGGCTAAAAAAGTGACACAGAAGTCAAAAGTATACACACATTTTGGTGGGCATGCGTTATTAGAGTTTGAAATTACAATCCAGCTATCTACTTCAGGGTTTTAATTGTATCCCTCCTTTAAAATGCTACCTCCCTTGCTCACCACAACTGAGCAAAGCTGTAAATCTTGCAAAAGAAATGTGAATTCTAAGTGCCCATTGCCCAGCAAGAGGGAAGCTCAGAAGAAGGCAGGAAGAAAGAGTGACCTTGCCTCAGTGAGCTGGCATTGCTATTTGAGTTGACACAACATAACAAGTAATTCTTTTTTGGGGAAAAAAACCCTAACAAGTTGCTTCATGAGCAGTGAAAACAACAGTGTTTGATTTATGATGAAATAGTCCCCCAACACACTCCTTCTTGCAAAGACCCCAGGCACTCACTCACGGCTGTCTCTTTGCCAGCATTAACTTTCAGTTCTGGAAGTTCCTTTTGTGCCCATTCCCTCACAACCTTTTCACATCCTGTGATGGGCAAAGGACAGACCCTGATGTAGCAACAGCCTCGTGAAGACTGGGGTGCTGCGACAGGGTGAGTACAGGAGGGATGGGCAGATTTCTCCCTGCTTCTTCCTCTACTCAGGTATTAAACAGTCCTTCTTCTCTATTAAGCAGCTGATTTCCATGACACTTGTAGCAAGTTGACATTTGCAACACTTCTGTTGCTCTGCCAATTTTGGTTAAAATTGACTGTGAGATCAAAAGTCAAGAGATTAGGAAAGTCGGCTAAGTCCTGTTTGTGGTTCTGTTGTTTTGTTTTTCGTTGGGGTTTGGTTTGTTTGTTGTTCAGAAAAAAAGCAAACAAAACACAGGTATTTAACATCTCATGAGCATTTCTGTGCTTTTTAAGTCAGTGTCACAAAAAAACTTGGCTGTTCTGTCTCTTGTCTACATCATCACAGATATCTTACCAATCAGTCACTTGATTTTTCAGCCCCATTTGATAAACTCTCATTTCTGAACTCTACAAGGTTTCTTCACAACTAAATCAGTCATGCATGGAGTTTTCTATCTTTTAATTAAAACCTGAAACCATCAATCACGTCAATATTCTGGCTTGAAAAAAATATATTTATTTCCCCTAGAAAAAATATTCACATACTACAGCACTTGAAAGTGAGACAAAGATGCCTTCAAGGCAAATACAAATGTATCAGTTATCATGTGCTAAGAATATACGCATTTGAGACCCATCGCTTCCTTCTGCACTAAAGTGTTAGTTCAGCAGCTTGATAATAATAAATTATTACTGATATGCAATAACCTTAGCTGTTCAACCCAAAACTCAAAACCAGAAAGTGCAAAGAAAGGAGGCCCAACATTGAAATTACAGGCAAGATCCACAGAGGACCTTTAATTTAAGGCCCTTGAATTATGCAAAGAGCTTATGTGCGGGTTCAACTTCAAATATATGATTAGTCATGGAGCTAAGTAAATAATTTCAGCAGACTCATCTAATCTGTTTGTTTACTTCCACAGCCCTCATCATGTTGCATCTTTTAATACTCTCATAGCCTTATGATTAGTGGGCTTAATCCTAAAAAGGAGTAAAAAAGGAAAAACTGTATTCGCTTTACAGAAGGGAGGTATGAGGTAAATCTGTGTGCCTAAGAGTTTGTGGAGTCAGGTCTGCGCTAACTAGGCATGAAGTACACAACCAGGTGAGCAGCAGCACCAGCATTTCAAACACTTTGACATCAGTGCTAAAGGATGGAACAGGACACCAAGTATTAAGAGGTAAAATTAATTAAAAAAAAAAAAAAGAAAATTAAAAAAAAAAGAAAAAAAAAAGAAGAAGCTAGTACAGGACCATTTCTGTTGAAAGGTAAATTTTGCATTTCTTTAAGGTATATCCTATTAGCTCTTATAGAATCATGTCTCATCTAGCCTCAAAAAGCACATGAGATCCTGGGGATGGGGGGGTGTCCACCATAACACAGAAACATAAAACACCGAGAAACACTTCAAAGAGTTGCAGAAGAACAACATCAACGTAATTGCCTACAAAAGGGCATGTGCATCTGCCCTTACAGCACTGATACACTGCAGTATAAACTAGTTGTGTAGATGTAAGGGCCATGGTCACTGCTACCCGACAAAGGTTAATGCAAATTTGACCCAGATCAGGTACGAGCACCCAGTTACATTTGTGTTGAATTCAGCACAGTGCACAGTAAGTTGTTTTATTCCAGTTATTTATTTTTAATACTGCCTATGCAAACACACCATGGCAAGAAGTAAAAGCAGCAGAAAAAGCTGTACCTGATCCCATGCTACGCATCAGCACCAATCCTTACTTTCAAAGCATTTTATCCCGTTTGAAGCGGATGCGCGAGTTCGAACCGTTCCAGCACTTGATGCTGCGAGGCCACAGCACCCTGAGCGCCCGGTCCAACACTCTCCCCCGAGTCGCAGCCCGAAGGGGTCACCCCTGCGCGGAGGGACCGGGAGCGATCCCTGCTCCAGCACCCTGCGGGGAGGCGACTCCGCATCCCGGGCGGCGGCGGGAGCCAGGGAGAGATGCTGAACTTCTCGAAGTGATGGGCTGCTGCCCGGGGCCGGGCCGGGGGGGACATGCTCTCAGCTACAGGTTTAGGGACCGGGAGCCGCGGAGGGGGGACGGGGCACCCCACAGAGCCCCGGCCGGGCTTACCTTGGAGCCCTTCCCGGAGCAGCGGACGTGGTTGCTCACCCCGGCCGTCTGGTTCATGCTGACGCCGGCGGGTGGGCTGGAAAGTTGGGGTCCGGGCACTACACTCCGAGGAGCGGCGGCGGGGGGATGTCAGCAGGCAGGGAAGGGCGGGCTGCCCCCGCACCGGGACTCTGCCCCCGCACCGGGACTCTGCCCCCGCACCGGGACTCTGCCCCCGTCCACCGGGGTCTTGCTGCTCGGCGGCGCTCCCCGCTTCCCGGCTCCAAAACCAAAACCCAGACACCCCCCCCGCCCGCGGCCCCGGCGCCGCTTTCCACCCCCGCCCTGCACGGCAGAGGCGAGGCGAGCCCGGCTCTGCCCGCCCCCCGCGCTCCGGGGCGGGGAGGGTTCGCTCCGCTCCCGCCGGGACGCGCCGTCCGTCCCGCAGCCCGCGCTCGTCCCCGCCGGCTCCCGCTCCTTCCGTCTTATTATTTTGTTTGATCCCCCCTCCCCCGGCGTGGGCAGTGGGAAACCGCGTTAAAGCTGCCGAGGTTTCCCCCCACGGCTGGGTTTTGACCCGATCGGGGTACCGAGTGCAGCTCTTTCCAGTGAAATAAGTGCTGGGTTTTGTTTTGATGGACAGATGCTTCTTCACTACCAAGCTGCAGGATTTGGGTCTTACTTTTTTTTTTTTTCATAATTCCTTTTCCAGGTGTGCTTGAGTTCAGTATTTAGGTTCTGGCTTTTTTAGTTTGTTTGGTTTTCATTTTCGTGCAGAAGCAACTCTGCTTTGCTGGTAAAAATGTAGTGATTTATTTTTGGGGGCTTTTTTAAACAAGCAAACATAAAAAATCCACCTAATTTCATTATCAAGATATTTTTTTCTATCCCTGTTCTACCCCTCCACTTCAGCCCATAAGGCCAGACACTGCCTCCTCTTTCCTTGCAACAAAGTTTGTGAAATTCAGTTCTGAGAGTAGCAAAAGAAGAAACCCAAACAAAAAAAAAACCAACACACAGTATTTTAAAGTAAGAAGATCAGAATAGTCAAGGCTAAAAGCATCCACTTCATCTTATCAAATTTTTTTCCTTTGGAATTAATCTATCAGAATAGATTGTTCAAGTATTTGTGTTATATTCCTACTGCATACTTAAAAACCTTTAAATAAATAAAATCCTTTCTGGGATGTTGCTCTTTTTTAATTTCAGAAGAACAGAAATGGTTGTTTGTCATGCACCAGAGCCAATACTGCTTTGGAGAAGCCCAGCTCCTTCATTTCTGAAGTGCATGTATCCCATCACATCTTCAACTGGCTGTATCTTCCAGCCCTGTGGCTAAAATGAATTTAGGGAGACTACCATGGAGGCAGATAGCAGAATAAAGTGTAGTTAGAAGGTAAACTTGGTTAGAGCCATGTGGTTTCACCTCTGAGGCAGGAGACAGAACCTAAAGCCACCGCGTGTTGTCAAACATCCCTCCCTGTCAGCAGAGCACACTGATTTTGAGAGAAGAGTGGCCATCTCAAAACTTTTCTGATAAGAGAAACAAGTCCCTCAGAGAACAAACCACCTTTTCCAGGTCAGTCCTTCCTCCCCAAGCAGCTCTCCTGTTGTAATGACCACACTCTGCTCCTTAATCTTGCAGTGTCTGCTCCCCTTTAGCTCAGAGAGCTGCCAATACTTGTCCCCCCCCCAGGGACAAGTGTCCTCCCAACCTCCATGAGCAATGGGTGCTGGCACCCTGGCTGGGCTATCCATCATGCTCACCCCAAATGCCACATTATTACTATTCCCTGCTCCAGCCCTCCAATGGCTTTTAGGTTTTTGTAGTAATTAAGATTTGAAGTTTACTGCTCCGACTGCTCTGTTCAAATGGCTTAGTTTTCATATCTTCCCAAGCAAAATGTCTGCTAATAAATCCAATTACAGACTTTGAATTGTGTATTTGATGGGTCCTGGCAGCATTATATTCTCTCAGCATGGTTTGTTGCACGGAGACATGCAGAAGTCCCTGGACTTATTTGCAGTTGTACAAGCAAGCAGAACAAATTTTGGAAAAAACAAAAAAAAGAGATGGGCAAGCAAAATTGCCCAAAGATGTTTAAAATCCATGACAAACCTTTCTGTCCCCTACATGGAGGAGGTAAAAAAATCTGTACTCTTGTTGTTCTTTCTCGTACAACAAATTCTTTGCATTACATGGACTGATCACTGGAGTGTTGTCCCCTGCTGGTTTATCAGTTTTGCCCTGGAGCAAAGCAGAAGACACCACTCCCCTACCCCTTCTGAGGAACAGCTCCCTCTCCATTCTGCCAGTCCGTTAGAGCAGGCAGGGAGTCTATTTTTGCTATAGGCACATTTTGTCTTATGCCCTGGCAAGAAAGAGGCTGGGAGAGTCTCCTGCTCACTCTCATTTTTCCACTTAATGCCTCCCCCACTCATGGGAATCTCCATTCTCTCCTAAATCCAAAGCAAACCTTATTGCACTGGACCTCCCTTCTATACAAAAAACAGCAGCTTCCAACTGAGACAGTAGGGAGAGCTCAGAGGAAAAGGCTTTTGCTTTCAAAAATGTGAGTAAGCATACTGATGTTTACTAACCCCTGACAGGAGACTGCTCAATGCATGGTAGAGGAGCACACTTTGAAATCTGGGAGAAATTCGTTCAGTTCCAAACTCTGCTAAGACCTCTCTACATGATCCTGGGAGAAAAAACACCACCACTCTTCTCTGTCCTTCACTGCTCCTCCTGCACTGAGGGAGATCCCACCTCTGCCCATCTACTTCCAGCTTCCCTAAAGCAGAACATACCTGTGCAGAATTACAGAGTCCAGCACCTCTTGGCTCTTGTTTCAGTGAAGGCCCCTAATTCCTGCAGAAAACCAGCTGTGAAATCATTACAGTCTGTTGTTTATTTAAACTGGAGTGGCTTATATATCTAGAAAAGAACATACAATGTCACAAACAGCACGAAGTTTTCCAGTGCCTGTGAGAAAAGTAAGTGATTTATAGATTAGTATTCGTAGACTGTTCAGTGGAGTGTGAAGGAACAACAATATACTGTCATATAAGCTGTAGCATATAAACATCCCTTGGCATTTTACACTTTGAAAAGGATTATACGTAAGCTCAGCTGAGAACAGTATTAAAAAGGAATCTCTGTCATACTTTTGGGGAACATTTAGTAATCTGTCTTTGGAGCTGAGCTAAAGCTATGCCAAATGAAAGAAAGGAAATCCATGCAATCATGATATAAGATTTAAAAACAAAACAAAAATCTAAAGAAAAAATTACATCTTAAAATTTAATGTGTCAAGGACTTTTTGAATACTTCGAATTCATGCTTCACAGAAGAGCTCCATAAAGTTGAGAGAAAATCAAAAGTGAAATCAAGAGCTTTACATATTTATCCTGACTCGAAAAGTTGAGTCTTTTGGAGGAATATCCAGTGTAACAAATCCCAAAGATAAAACACCAGGACTGCCAAGATTGTTAAATTCATCTAGTTTCAAGTTCCAACTTAGATTTAGATGAGGACCTTTGAAATATCTCACAATGTTTTTAAGTCCTTCCCAGGAGCCTGTTTTGATCTAAATTTAAGCTGTCTGGGGCATGGTAACACTGCTCTGTGGGCTCCAGGGGTTTTCAGGTTTTCAGACACAACACGACTGATTTCCTTCTCCAGTATTTTCAGTGGGAAGCTGACTGAGATAGTCCAACACCTCATCACTCA
>JAYRBT010000082.1:6338228-6353051 GCA_036023395.1 Myiotriccus ornatus | reverse complement strand
GACACAACACGACTGATTTCCTTCTCCAGTATTTTCAGTGGGAAGCTGACTGAGATAGTCCAACACCTCATCACTCAGCAATTTTTGACATCAGTTGTGACATAATCTGAAAAGTACATCTGTTTCATACAGATCAAAGCCACAGCACAGGGCCACAGAAATTGAAATGTGATCTGGCACTTGTACAGAGGTCAAAGTATTGCAGAAATCACCAAGGTTCACCTTGCGCTCCAAGTCAGAAATGTGATTAAAAGCCTGGTTTAAGGAAAACACTCGGAAAGACCAGTAGTCAACAAGCAGAGAGTGCAGAGAAGCCCAGAGCACAGGAGACGAGGAGGATGTGAAAACTGAGACCACAGAGTGCTAAAGAACACAATTCTAAAAATCAATGCAATGATGGATCAGGAATGAATGCAAAAAGCACAGCACGGGAAGGCTATAATTAGATGATTTAGTCATAGCCAGGAGCCTGACTGAGCTTTTTGAATCCACTCAAGTGGACACAGTTAATGCAGAGTTTGGTTTGATTGTTACAGTTCTTCTCATGACAGCAACACAGAGGAGGCTCACAGTATCTTTTAGTCTCTATGAGAGCAATATAGGTAAAAACCCACCAGTACACACGGGGGTCTCTCACACTACGGAAAAGTGATGCCTGCAGACGAGGATGAGCATCTCCTACTGCAGCTGTGCTTCTGGGACCACTGGTGTGGACTCAGCAAAATGCTGGCAAGCAGGAATAACCCCAGCAGCACTTGGATCCGCTGTGTCCACACTGTGTTCAGTGGCACTGCAGTGAAACTGCGAAGAGACAGTCTCCACTCTCACTTTCCTCTCATTGCTTCCGCAGTGGAGGTTAATCAAAGCTAAGGTAATGATGGGGAAAATGCCAGTGTAGAGTACATTAGAGAGCATTAAACCTCCCTAGAACAGAGACATCTCTGTAGACTTCCAGGCTTGTGAACAGGAAGGGGAAAAAAGGTATTTTGAGTTCCCCAAAACCTTCATCATGAGGAATAATCTTTGCTCAGCAGGCCCTGTGGCATATCCCTGCTGACTGTAACAGGGTGAATATTCAAACTGCTGCTGACAGAAAAGAGCCCAGCTTGGTCCAATATCCTTCCCCCAAGAAGGATGAATTTCAGTTCTGTGCCTTCAGAGTCAGCTCATGGCATCTCCACAGACTCCTTCAGGCTGCATCACTGAATGGTGGCAGAACAGTTCCTGAAAGAAGTTGACCCAGTGAGAATCTGAGAAGTGCATGAGAGCCAAAAAACTCCCCACTTTTCTGATCTTGTTCCCCTAATGCACTCACAGCAGCTCTCCCCTTGACCAACTCCATTCTGTCTCCTCAGTTACATTTTCCGATTCTTCTTTCACTTGGCCTGCTGTTCCCACAACACGTGATGGCAAAAGGTAGCTTAAAAAACAAGTAACAATTAACTCCACAGATGCCAGACTCTTTCACTCTCCCACAGTACTCTCCAAGCCTTTCCCTGCCTACTTATCTCATGCCCCTGTCAAAATTCAGGAGGAAGTGCCACCTCAAACAGTTGAGCACAAACACAGGATCTAGGATCCAAGCTTTGCTTTTGGCTCAGCTGCTGATCCACAGAGTCCTTTCAGCTCCTTGGATCATCCACTTTTTCTTCCAGCTGTAGGTGAGCCAAGCAGCTGCTCTAAGACCCTTGGAGCACAGACAACCTGCTAGATTTGGCAAAGGGCTTTAGTGGAAGCAAAACACCCAAGTTAGTAAGAAAACAACTGACCTCACTTTCGTATTTTGTAGGTCCCACAGTCTCCTGAATTCACTGTGTACCAGGGTTGCCCAGAAAGCCCCAGCTGAGGGGCCTTTCTTTCTTTTTGCATCCTTCGAAAGCCACGAACTTGCCCAGGAGAGAAATCAGGGTTTGCAAGGCTGGAGAGCACATGTCCAAGCTGAACATCTGCAGTTTTGGTGCTAAGGGCTTTCTTTTAGTATCTCTGGGGTTTGTGCCTGCTTCTGGAACTGCATTTTATTTTATATTATTGCAGCTGCTGGATAAGCAGTTCTTTGGCCAGATGCATGAACACTCCCAGGTGAATGCTCTAACTATTAGAAATGTTTTAAGCATGGCATTATTAAGTAATAATTTACTCATTCCATTTAGTCTACGAGGTCTCCTTATCGAGGAATGTTATTCATCAGTACCACTCTAGCTCTCACTCTAATTTATTTATACTTAATGGCCTTTCAAAGACATCTCTCCACATTACTTTCAGGCACCAGAATATATATGGGATATTAAATCACATCATGATACATGACATGTTACAAAAATATTGCATAATTTATATAGATTATAAACATAAGAAAAATCATCCAATAAACTCCGCCATCAAATGTTCTTCAGGGTAGATGAAGGCTACATGAGGCCTTTTAACTTAATGTATCAGTGAGAAATAATTTTATTCAAATCTCACCTTTGCAGAAGAAGCAAGCTGTGTGCAGTAGGTGAAAGACTGGTATGTGTGCACTGGAAATGAAGGGCGTTTGTCTACATAAAGTTCTAGAGCTACCTTTGCATGCATGAGAGGGTACACCATAATCCTGCTCACCACGTGATGGTGCAATATTTTGGTCATGCCTGAGCTGTGTGGCACATTCAAAGAGCATTGCTGACCCTTGCACTTATAGGTTTTGAAGGTTAAGGTCACTTTTGAGAGCCGGCAAACAATGTACAAAGTCCATGCTAATTGAAGAAAAAAAAAAAAAAGAAAGGTTTATCAGATACTTCTTAAGTTTCTCTTTAGAGCAACCTCAAGGAAGATGTGGGTTTTTTGCTTAGGGAGATCTTTGAAACACATAAAATTTTTCAGAAAAAAAAAAATTAAAATTTTAAGATTCACAATATAAAAAACAAGTAGTTGGAATTACTGTCACAGAACTGCTCATAGGAGCAGTAATTCAAGTCCATTTCCCTGGGCTTCTCAGTTGGTCTTCACCTGTCATGCTGCAGAACAGTTGTCTTTGGGAGAAGCAGCAGAAAACTCAGCATGGAGTCTGCAGTTCCTCAGTGGATCCTGAATATTAGAGAAGGATAAGGAGGCCTGGATCCACTAAATTAGAATTTTTATAAAATTTTTAAAAAATATTTTAAAATCAAAACATTAAAACTTTCCAGTAAAAAAAAAAATTAAATTCCTTCCCCATACCTTCAGAAAACAGTGGGGTTTTTTTTCTTTGAGGAGGTGAGGAAATCCACACTGCCTTTACTGGGATGAAAACACAGAATTTTTCAGTGGTCAATTTTGATGGAAAATTCCCAAGCATCCTTAGTTTTCATTTTTGTTCTGTGTGAACTACTTTTCAGCATGAAGGATGTGCAACACAGACACACAGTACCCCTGAGGCAACTAAAGCATTTGCTTAGATGGAAAAGGAATAGCAAAAAGATGTTTTAAGCCAAGATCCTTGAAACCAGATGAGTTCTTCTGAACTCTTCAGTTATTGGACAGCCAGCCTGAAAGACCTTCCTCATTTTCACAAAGTGCTGAACCTTGAGCTTTCACTCCCTAAAATCAGGTGCTTTTAAGAAGACTTACATTAGGCTCCTGAAGACTTCATATAGCAGCTTCTGAGTTCTGAACTGCATTTTTAACTGTTTTTTCGGTCAGCTTGTAGTGGAAATCAAATTAGAGGATGAGAAACTTACGACCCATCATCTTGCAGCAGGTCCCTTCGGTTTGCAGGGGTCTATGCCACCGCCCCCCCAGCAGACAGTTCCCCACACCTCTGTCTGGCAGTCCCTTCTGGTTTGAAGGGACTTGGCCCTCCCTTTACCCTCCTGTTCTCAACATGGAAGAGAAAGTTAAAAAAAAATAAAGAGATTCAAAACTCTAAGACTACGTAATTTGCTGCAAAATATTCTCTTCTAACTACATCACTACAATGTAGTTAATGAATGGATGTTTGCCCATTTGCTAGGGACAATGAAAAAACTGTTAACCCTGTGTAAAGACTGTTGTCTTCCAAGACCCACTGTTCAAACCTCCATGTTTTACAAGCAAAAGGAATTTTATGTTGAAATAAACTCCAGTATTTGAAAACCACAGTCAGGGGTACAGAAACACAAGTAAGATGGTGAAGGTGACATTAACCAACAGAAGGTGCACAAAGGCAATTAATCCGTGTTCTCTTTCTGTAGTATCTCTCTGGGGATGGTGGGTTGATCTGGGAAGTTTGATACAGCTGTGGTTGATGTAAGGTGAGCTGAGGCAGAATATCCCTTATGTCTCATTTCAACATTGTGAAATAACCCAACTCACCGGCCAAAGCCTTGGGCTGGGAACCCACACTGGACTCCTGTTTCCATCACAGCCACCACAAGCTCTGAACAAGTCAAAGAGCCTAAAAACGTATTTCTAGAGAGCACTGTAGCAGGCCCATGAAGCCACATGGCAGTGAAATTATCAAACGCTCACATAATGTTTAGAGTGATTGCCCAGGAATCAATCCACTTTATCTTCGATCTACTATTTCTTGAGCACTTTACCTTTCTTACAAAAAAAACCAACCAAAACCAAAAACAAACATGCCAACCACAAAAACAATAACAACAACAACAAATGAAAAAAACCCAAACACAGGAGGTGCTCAGAGATGTATGTCAAAAAACATAACTGAAATGCTACAGACCTCCCTGTCACCAGTGTTCTGCTTTGCAAAACAAGTTAATCTGCTGAAAGGTTACATTGGCTGCTGCAGCTTGATGGACAGGAAAACCAGGAGTAAATGAGGTACATTAATTTTGTACATAAAGATTTACCAAGTCTTCCTTTCCCCTCAGGCAGCAGAGCACCAGAGGGCAGGATTTAGCCTTGACCACACGACCTGAGGCAAGTTTTGCTCTGCACCCAGAGACAGCAGTCAGAAGAGCAGGATTGGTGGCTCTGCAGCAGAAGAAGGCGGGATCAGGAAGCCTCTAACACAGAACTGTAGCTCCTGCTCTGTAGTGTGAGGACAAATTTGACCTCAAAGGTAGACCCTGAAAGGCAGCCGATGATGACAATTTCACATCAGTAAAAAAATCTTTCCATTCTGTGGTTCATTTCTCACAAGACCTTCCACGACTCCGGAGTTTCAGGGCTGGCCTCAGAGACTTCAAGCATAGGTTTGGACAGTTTTAGCTGTTCAGATTTAGCTGTTCATCCATCAAACAAAACACCCTTGTGTACCTTATAGATCATAGTTTCCTACTGAAGCTTGATTTTAGCGGTATATTCGTTATAGCCTGGTCTTAGATTATATGTGGCTCTGAATGTGTTCTCCACCTCATCCTCACAGCCCCTTGTTCAGACTCGCCAAGTCTGTTTACCTGGATCCTTCCCTTCCTCTGCCCTTCAGATGCAATTCCATCTCACCCCAGGGCTTCCCACCCACGAGCAGAACTCTGCAACAGGTCATCCAACCCAAACAACATCAGGGAAGGACCTGATGGTTGGGTCAGGTCTATGAAGCCCCCAAAAACTGAGGTTGCAATCAAACCTTAGATGATATTTGCCTTATGTCAACCCTTCCATCAATATAGTGCATCTCCAGGCCCCTAAATTAACTCTGAGTTAAAAGAGCCTGTAAGGCCTGATACCAAGGCCTATTGGACATGTACAATATCTGTTATAGTTGATAGTACCCTGATAGCGCAGATCATGAAAATACATGGTATAAAATATTCTATTTAACAGGTCATTTGAGCCTCTATACCTGTAATGTTTTATCTGGGGCTTACTTTTTATTTTGTTTGGGTTTTTTAGTTAGTTTTGTTTTTAAAGCAGGCTGTATTATCTTTCCTGTGGCATTGGATGGGAATAAATTTTAGTTGCCAGGGAAGACAAGTGGGGCATCCAAGAGCAAGTACATTCAGGCGAATTAATAAACAGCAAGAAAAAACCTTTGAGATGACAGATTCTCCCTGCATCGAGGGCAGCAAATGAAGCAATCATTGCTGTAGCAGTTACCAGAAGAATTAATCACGCGTCACTGTGCAGGTGTAAGTGCCTTTTCGTATATTTTTAACTCCTGTATTCTGTTTCTTATGTCTTTATCAAACCATTTACAGAAGTAAGTTCTTTTATATGGACTCCCAAATAAAAGTGAAAGTCTTTTAGAAGCTTAGAGGAAACTTGACAAGAAGGTGTTTGTTAACTAAAATGAATCAATATTTAACAGCCAGTTAGTTTGAAACATAGACTATGTCTAGGCTCTACCTCCACCTCCATATACAGATCAATGAGGAATAATTTGCACTGTGATGATGCCACAGTTTAACCCCAGTTGGCAACTAAGCACCACACAGGCACTTGCTGCCTCCCCAGCGGCAGGGATGGGAGAGAGAATTGGAAAAGTGAGAAAACCTGTGAGTTAAGATAAATAAAGTTTAATGGAACAGAAAAAGGAGGGAAAATAATATTAATCATCATCATCGAGTTAGAATATACAAAATAAGTGAGGTCACTCATCAGTTACTCTCGGGCAGAACAGACTTGATTTGTGGAAATTAAATTATTACCAGTCAAATCAGAGTAGGATAATGAGAAATAAAAATTAAATCTTAAAACACCTTCCCACGAACACTACCTTCTTCCCGGGCTTAACTTCATTCACAAGTTCTCTGCCTCCTCCCCCACAGTGGCACAAAGGGACAGGGAATGAGGTTTATGGTCAGTCAATCACATAATGTCTCTGCTGTTCCTTCCTCCTCAGGAGAATTCCTCACACATTTCCCCTCCTCCAGCATGGGTTCCCTCCCAGAGGAGACAGTCTTCCGTGAACTTCTCCAACCGGGTCCATCCCACGGGCTGCAGTTCTTCATGAACTGCCCCAGTGTGAGTCCCACACGGGGCCACAAGTCCTGCCAGCAAACCTGCCCCAGTGTGAGCTCCTCTCTCCACAGGTCAGCAGGTCCCTGCCAGGACCCTGCTGGAGTCACAGCCTCCTCTGGGCATCTACCTGCTCCAGCATGGGGTTCTCTATGGGCTGCAACTGGGTCTCTGCTGCACTGTGAACCTGAATCCAAAACACAGCAATGTACCAACCATGAGGAAGAAAATTAACTTTATTCCAGCCAAACCCAGGACAGAATCCACACCTCATTCTACACTTTTATGTCACGCCCAGGTCCAACTTTTTCCGCACATCCCAATTAATCATGATCATCTTTCCTATCTTTTGACAGTCACACACAGTGTAGGATTGTTGCAGGCTGAAGCCAGTTCTGGTTCCATCACCACTGTGTTTGTCTGGTTCTATCACCAAAAAGAATTCTCCCTTTATTTGGGTGACTTTACTGTAATGCTCTTGATACGGCAAATAGTCAATCAAAACCACAACAGAATACCTGCTACTAGAAAAAAAATTAATTCTTTCCTAGCTGAAATCAAGACAGATGTTTTATAAGAATACTACAGAATTAATCAATAAGATGACAAAGCTTGCAATACAAGCAGAAACTACCTAAGTTTCATTAAGATTACAAGAGTGCTGTCCAGTCTTTTAAACCAAAAACACAGTGTAACTTATGTATTTAAAGTTGTAAAACCTCGTAAGGGTTGTGGCCTGTGTTAATTAAAGTCTGTCTAGGAAGGTGAAGGGGAATTTAAGTTGATCCTTTTAGTGATGAATTATTCAAAACAAAACCAAAATAAAAACAATTGACTGAAGCATTATACTCAGTCCCTACACATTAACCTGGCACTACACATGGGTGGTTCTATAGCAACATACACATACTCTTAATGTGATAGATAAATTTAGCCACTTGGATGCTCTTGCTGACCTGTTACATTTAGAATTAATCAAGGCAGGACTGATAGGGAGGTATGTTAATAAGATGTTACAAATATAAAACTCTTGTTTCATTAGAAGTTAGACAGAAACAGCACCCAGCACTAGCAATCTCTGCAAGTAGGAGTTCATTTGTTGCAAAAGAACTAGATTCCAGTTGGTTTAAAGTCGTTGGGCCTGGTCTTAATGTTCTTTTCAGGAAATGCTTCTGGTAAGGCCATCTCAGGATGGGTCTACGGGATGGTAAAAGAAAGTAAAGGAGGGATCGGGATTTCTATACATGCGTGTCCAGAGCAGATGTGATCTGAAGAATATCCAGATGCTGAGAGTGCTCAGCTGAATCAGCAGACACAGCTCACCTGAGTTTTACGGTCAAAGACTACCAAGGCTGACTCAGCACGCCTGTTTCTTTAGTGCTACAATCAGCAACACAACTACTCTTTTTGTTCTGAAGTATTGACTGCAATAAATGAAAACATCGATTTGACAGCGAGGGACACACCAAGTTCTTAAAAAACAGAGATCTTAAACTATCAGAAACTGCCAAAAAACAATGCCACTACGAAAAACAAACAGATGCTGAAACAAAAAAAGACCAGTGAAGTTCACCGAAAATGAAACACCCCACCATGTGAATCTAATTCCAGATTGTGCTGTTTTCTCCCCCTTCTTTTTCTCCCCATAATTAATTTTGGTCCTTTAATCAAGTGTTACATTTCTCCTCCTTCAGGCTAACTAAAAATTTTTGTATTTCCCTCATACCGCACAGCACAACCAAGACAGAGAGTTTACCACTGGAAGAAGAACATATGGGAAATCAGATGAGAGACCACACAAACATTAAAGGAATGGAGACCTGTTTCTTAGGAAGGGAGTTTTCTGGTCTCCAAAACAGAGCAAGGCTCAGCTGAAATCTTTGCTCCAGCTGGGATGTTCATAACAGCTGTCCTCGACTTGGGTTCTCTAGTACAAGTTGGCTTCATGCTGCAGCCTTTTCTCAGTAAGGAATTGCTACAGTCTTGATCCTTCTTGTCCCAGGCTATTTATATGAATATCGTTAATAGCTCTGAGACTTAATTCTCCATGCACAGCATGATCATATTTATCTAAATCTCTATCTGTATGTATGTTTCTAACTATAACTTTTTCTATATATTTAGCAAACTAAGCCGAAATATCAACCAAGTGTCTACCAGTATCTATTTAATTTCTTCTCAAGTTCCTAATTCCTGATGGATGATGATGACATAGATTTATTGTGAGTCTTGCAGTGGGTGATCTTAATTTCAGCCTATTAAGTTGTTACTGAGGTACTTGTTCTCTGCATGACAAAGTCCAACCTATTTTGGTCTCTAGAGGCTTTTCAAAGCTTTTATTATTACTGAGTCTTACCTTTGTAGTTGTGGAGTGGGTTAGAAAATTTAAACTGCAGTTCATCTTTGGCTAGTTTTCAAGTTTCATACAAAGAAACTATTTTTAATTCAGATTTCAAACCTAAGCTGTTTTTAGCTGTCATCTGTGACAGCTTGAGTGCAATGTCCAGCATTTCTGTGAACTCAGTAAACTTGATTGAACAGGGATGAAGCTGTCAACTGAACAGGAAATTCTTTCTCTTATCATAGGTGGTTGTGGGTGCATCTCCTACTGTGACACACAAGATGAACCTGAGGTTGCTTTTTGGAGAGGGAAAGCTGGGAAGAAAATCAGTCACTCTCATTTGCTCTTGTTGCACCTTCTCTATTGCATTTGGATAAAGATTCTCCAGATTTAAAAGCATGGCTCAAATGGCTCTTGGTTAAGGCACTCTCTTGCAGAAGTTGAGGAGAAGTAGGAGTGAGAAGACAGTGAGTACTAAAGACTTTATATGTTTGAAGGTGATGTGGGTCCTTCATGTCTACTGAATTATCCAGCATGGAGTATGTGTGATACATAAACCTGGCCCCTACTGCAATCTCCTGCTGTACTTCTCAAGGAAAGAATAGAGCTCAGGAACTAGTACTGAATGGAGAAAGTGATGGATTAAGTGCCTGGACTGTGGAGAGAGTGGGATTTAAGAATCACATCTGCCTGATGAATCTCTCATCAGCTGGTGCACCTACTTCGGTGCCCTACACCTTCCTAGCTGGGTTGTGAAATCCCTTCTGAGGCACTGCATGGGATGGTGAGATGATGCCAGGCCAATGAGAAGTGCAAAGGCCAAGTATTCAAACCTTCATGAGCCAAGTGGGCCAGGGGGACTAAAAGACTGCTCCCACCTCTCAAGACATGCTTTGTAAAGGAAGAAGTTGGACCTTGGTCAGCACTGCCACCAATACACCTGTGAAAAGGAATCAGTGTAGGAGTCAACAGGAACTTTCCAAAGGCATTTATTTTGATGAAAGATGCACCAACATAGGGCCACATTTGTTTATCTCTATTTCATGAATTGTTAATACAGATACAAAGAACCTTATCAGGATAGAGCTGACTCCAGTAACTCTCACAAACAGGTTCATGATGACTGTTACAACTATACTTTGTCAAGGAAGTGAGACTTCTTGCTGTCACCGTGCAGCTCTGCTTCATTTAAATTACATTAATGCCTGTTACACACTAGAATTCCAATTGTTATAATTATATGTTACAGATTATTAGTTTGTATGCTAAAAAAGTAACAGGAAAGGAAGAGGGAAGTGTGTTGCATTGCAAATCTCTTTCCTGTCCTGTATGTATGAGTTAACATAAAATGCACTTTATTCCTAATTAAATTACGTCAGGGCCCTGTTGCAGTGCTTCATTACCCCTTCTCCACAAAGAGGCATGGCCCCATCAGTCTTGTGATGAGATGCCACCAAATAAGGTTATTATGCCAAGAAGCAATCTAGGGAGAAGCTATTATCTGGTTTTCTACAAAAGCAGTTTCTAGTCTTATTGACTTGCATTATGTAGTAGAAATTGAATTTATACAGCTGAAATTGAACTTAGGAGGGTACAGTGAAACATGCATGCTACCCATTTTTCAGCCTGACTGTAGGATGTTAAACTTCCTCCAGAGAAAGCAGAGCTAATATTCGAAGATCTGGAGGTGCAAAGTCAGCATCTCGGCTAAAGACAGTGGTAGGAGTCATGCAGTTATGATAAAAAGGGTTATACAAAAGTCATGCTGAAATCTATTTCTCACTTAAATATGGTAGGAAAAGCCAGCAGGCCTGAAAAGAGACCTGCTATTGCTGCAGATAGTTGCAAGTGCCTTCACTAGTTGTTTATTTACAAGAACAACTATAGCCCTTGCATGTGAAAATCTTATCACTTATAAATGGAAGTTTACATGATTTGACTACACAGGGGTGAACTTCCATGTGCATAAATATGCCTTAGGGCCCAGCTTTAGATTAGAGAATTCTAATCCTGCAAGGTCTGAAAAATTGAAAATTTGTTATCCAGATGTTGATTTGAAGTATTTTGACTGAAATTTTGCCTGTAGGTTTACACGGGAATAAAACAAGAGGAAAATTTATTCTCTTGGAATGTTCTTGTTAGGGGCATTAGTACCATTTCGGTCATATTACAAGGATTCACTGTGATAATTTATTCTGAGAATCTAGAAAATGCAGTGAAATTCCAGCAGAGAATTTTGTAATGTCCAGGCAACATCAGCAAGTATTCAGATTTGAAGACAGATTATAAAATAATGCACTGGGAATAGATTCATATGAGATAGACAGAAAAATATTCAATCACAGGTGTTTAAACATGAGTATTCACTTTCAAGTTATTCAGAGAGGGGAAAAAAATAAAGGGAAGAGAACGTGCATAAGGGAAAAGGGGAAAGAACGTATTTTTGCCAATTTTGGGATTGAGATGTGTTAGTAAAATAAATATCTTGATATTTATTTTACACTCAGCAGTCTTGAGAAAGGAAACAAAACCCTCTCATGTCTTTTTCATGAGACTTTGCTGCTTAACAACACCTTTGGTTACACTGTGATTATTTTCTTCAGTCTGTGATGTAAAACCATGTTCAGCAGAGAGTCCTACTGTGTCCTGTGTTCTCCACAGTTGCAGACACTTGCAGCCTGTGCTCAGTGGAGAGTCTCAGTGTTTGTTACGATAAATATCAGGCCACTGAGAGTAACATCTGCGAGTGCTGGAATTCCTGCCTTCATCAGAACGACATTTTGAAATGTGCAGTTTTGGGCTCAAAAGACAGGGAATAAGAAAATTAAGGCAGCCTTTGGAAATAGCAATGCTGGAGAAACCTCTCTGGCTTCTTTCAGGAGTACCGGCATTCCAAAGTAACTCATGACTGGTTGTCATATATTGTCATATAGCAAGGAATGGCAAGGTACGTTTAGTTCGAACAGGTGTTTAAATCTCTCTTCCATCATTAAGCCTGTGCTTGAAGGTTTTGGATCTTTTTTCAGAGCTGGGTATGAGCCCATCCTGAAGGGCTCATCCTGATCTTCCTTGAGGAAGAGTCAGCTCAAGCCATCTCTCATGAGAGCACCATCCTGGGAGGCAGCAAACAAAGCAGGGAGGGGATTGCTGAAGACTCTCTAAAATGTGAAAGATTGTACTCTACAGGAATTAGGTCTTCTGGTGAACCCTGCTTGGCTGTGGTAGTGCTGACAAACTGTTGAAGCTCTGAGGTTGCTAAGGGACCACAATTCTGCCTGAAGAAATAGAAAAGGAAAACTGGAGGGAAATACACACACCCACTCAGAGATGGACATCTAGAGATGGGAGAGAGGCACATCTGACCTTAGACTAACCTGAAAAACTTGAAGGAGCTCCAGGTGAAGAAGGCTGTTCTCCAAAAGAATGGACAGAAAAAAGGAGACAGAATTAAGGAATTCACTGGCTCAGATTACTCTGGCATTGGCCACAGCTCTGGATACTGCTGGTTAAGTCTCATCGCAAGGACATGTGAAAGGAAGGATCATTGCTCATGCAGAAAGGTGCTGCACCCAGTCTGTGCAGGAGAGTGGAAGGTGGTATTGCAGGTGGAGAAGGGGCCATCCTGAAGCTCATCCTGAAACTGCTGTCTGATAAAACCTACCCTCTTATTTGGATTTGGGATCATGATGGCCAAGGACCACTGCAGTTTAACACTACCCTCAACACTACACCTGAACCCCTCCTCTAACTTGTGGATTTTCAGTGCAGACTCTCCTAACCTTCCAAATCACCTTCATGTCCACCAAGGTAACAGCTTGTGTAGGTGCAGGGCTACATAGTCAAAAGTAACACAACAGTACTAAGTTAAAATGCTTCATCACAGTAAACCCATCTCGGTCCTCTGGATGATACTAACCTTGAAGCTGACATTAAATTTACAGCTCAATTCCCTTGGGCAATGATGCTGATTACATCCATACTAAAAGAGCAAAGCAAGTTCATTTCCTTCCCCTCTCTAGCAAGACTTCACTCATGGCTGCCACAGGAAAGCCTGTGACAGGTTCCTGAATTGCTTTAGACGTTCAGCAGCTGCAGAGCTCTTTGCAAAGGATAGAAATCTTACACTGCTTCAGAGCAGCTGACAGCTGAAGAAAGATGATCAGCCAAATTCTTTGTTGTAGCCACTCCATATACCAAGATTAGTAGAGTGATTAAACTGATTTATAGTGCTTGGATACCCAACTGCTTCACTCCAAAATAAGACCCACAGAACAGGTACTCAATTGCTTAATGAAACGAAACTACCATCCTTCTATTGACAGGATTATTACTGAAATGTAAGCAGAGGGATCCCAAACTGCTGGTTTAAGGCACACTGACCTTTCACATGTGGCTTGAGTCAAAAGTCCTGGGGCTCAGCCTGAGTGAATTTGCTGGGACAGGTATTTAGTATGGGACTTGTCTGCCTGGCAGTTGGTAGCTGAAGATAAGAGTAGAGTTATCTTCCTCTGGGTTACATTAAGGGCTCACTTTCTAGTCAATGCAGATCTCATCTGTCACTCAACGGACTCTAAAACATGATAATCTCACTGTGGAATAGACATCTAAAATATATCAGATGAATCATCTCTGAAAATGTGCATTTCCCCTCAATTTATCTAAATCTGCACTTGCAGCTAAGGTTGCCTGAGAACCCAGAAAACCAGGCACGTAGTAAATCCACTTAAGTGATTAGCAAAATTCTCAAGTCCCTTATCCATGTTGTTAGGCAGAGACACTGCCCTGCTCTAAGCATTTCCATTAATTGCTACACTAACAACTCACACACTTAAATCAGAGGGTCAGTGGTCACCAGGTGAGTCCTTGTGAAGTGAAAGGGCAGACTTTCTGACAGATTTTCTTGGCTATCACCAAAGCATTTATTTCCAAGCCCTTTTGATAACCAGGGGTATGGAGGCTGCTGATAATTTTCAATGGCATGCTAGCTTTTGATTTAAAGCTGCAAAGCTCTTAGTCTCTTGTTGTTCCAGTGGGAATTTTACCACCAACAAGGCTGGCAACAAGTGCTGCTGGTAAATACTCTTGACATGGACCATTCATAATCAACACAGCTCAGCACAACCTTTAAAGGAACATACCTGAAGGAGACTGTCCGAGGCAATCCTGTTCAAGTGCATTTGCACTGTATGTAAATCTGATGCAAGATCTCTTCCCCTTGCCATGATCCTAAAGAGGCAGTAGGTTCCAGGGGCCAGGTGAGACACTGCTCAAGGTGGTGTCATGAGCATTAACTGGGTTAGGACTCAGGCTGAGGGCTATGGCACAGGTTTAGCATGTGTCTTGGGAATATGAATGTGCCACCATATCTGTACTTTTTTAGCATATATCATCTGAGAGGTTACTAGTTTGAGTAATTTCAGTGATTCACCCAGGAATATTCACTATTTTAGGTATGTGCTTAAGTATCTTGTCCTAGTGACTCTTTATGCCTTATTCTGAGAAAAGAAATGTGATGTCTAAGGTTGTACAGCATACTGGTGCTAATCTGCAGGACTTCTCATGCTTTGGCTCTGTATTTTAGGAGAGCTAGACAGCTTTCTTTGGGAACAGCAATGCAGCCAACT
>JAYRBT010000082.1:6295860-6332838 GCA_036023395.1 Myiotriccus ornatus | reverse complement strand
ATGTTCTTTAGAAACAGAAAGAAATCATATTTGAAGTTGGCTGGAGTAATCTCAGCTCAAACTGGAATTAAGTTCTTCTCTGATACCTTTTTCTTTTCAGAGCTCAAGCTGAAACCCCTGTTTGGGGTCACATCATTCCCTGGTCAAACACCTTTGTACTGAGAACATATTGTCCCTCCAAGGTAATGTCCTGCTCCCTAAAAATGGAATATGCTGCTGAATATTACATGAGATGACAACAGCCATCTTTCTAATTACAAATAACTAATAATAAATTGCAAATATGTAATAACACTATATAATAATCATACAGTTGGGGTAAATCATGCATTCCTACAGCCCTACTGAGATCAGGTACAAGACCAGCTTCATAAACTCTGAGGACTTTAAATGCTAAATAAAACTTCTGATCCATTATTTTGTCCTCTTTGGGGTCCTTCATCATTCCAATTCACAAACAGATACTTTTATTTAGCCCAGAAACTTGTGTTTGATCATAACATTGATTTCAAAAAGCTGTGCTGGCTTTAAGGACAAATGAGTGGAAAATTCATCATTTCCTTCGGCAGTTACATCAACATCCTAATACAAAACGTGGTTTTTTTCAAAATTATCCTGTTCTTCCTATCAGGCACCTGTTCTTGCTATCCTCTTCTAGGTTAAAGAGCCCTTACAGAAGCAGGACATTTCCTGTATATCAGTACTCTCACAACAGCAGTCCAAGTGGATTCTAATTTCTTTCATTAGCTGGATGGGCGAACCTAAGTGTCCTGGTTTAGGACATCTTTCTCTACTACTAAAATGATTTTTGTAGCTTTCATTTGCAAACCTTTTCAAATTAATGCAGTGTGAAATACGGATTAAGAGCTATGGGGAACAAATTCAGTAGATGGGGAATTACCTTTCTGATTTGGCGCCTGTCACCACCTATCTCCTTTCTTTTCCTCTTCAGGAAATATCGGTTTAGTGGAGAAAAATAAATCTGTGCAAAACATTTAGATGCCTTCTACTGTGTGACAGATCAGCTGCACTGCAGCACAGGGACGTAGGCTCTGACGTGTGTTGAGCACACTGCACCTACTGCACCATGTACAAGCTGTGCAGATGTCCAGCATCACCTGGATGGACATATGGACCCTTGACTGCATGGCAGCTGAAGCCCCTGCTTCTCCATTTTGATTGGGGCCACCTCAGCCTTCTGCAATTCACCAGAACTATAGGTCTCTGCATCTCTACATTCATGCCATAGTAGTTTGTGTGTCAGCATGGCAGTTCAGATTGTTGAAGTCATTCTTGCTGCTCTAAAGAGGTTGAGCTCACCATTTCCAATCCTCTCTTTCTGGAAATTCAAAGTTTATTCCCTCAGCTTCTTCACCATAGAAAGAGTTTTAACAAGTTGATTGAAAAGAAAGAAAGTGAAACTTGATGCTGCGTTTATTGCCTTCAAGTGCTTTATTCAGAAGAACTTTAGCAACAGCATCAGAGGAGAAACACACTGTTCCTACATAGTTGCTTAAGGATTATCTATAATTTAGGCTCCCCATGTAGACTCTGTGTGAACAGCTAAATGAAAGCCTTTTGTCTTCAGTGTGTAAGAAGTAAAACTCCCTGATCCCATAGTCTGAAGAAACTTTAAGAAGCAAATAGTAAGTCTTGAAAGGATTGAATTTCAACTCAAGAGATTGTTGCATTTAAAATCCTTCTGACTTCAAAGAAGGTTTAAGATAAGTACTTCATAACTGATTTTATAATCTTACTAATTCCTGCTGCTCCATTGTTACGCAGGTTTTATACTCGGAGTCCTCAGTACAGTGTGACCCTGCACCAGTGGAGACCTTGGGATGTTGCCTGTACAGTACATTATAAAAGTTCATTCCACAAGTCCTGCTAAGCACCCCATGTATATACAATGAGATCAGACAGTAAAGTTTTCCTGCCGTGCCTTAACTTTATCTGAGCTATTACCTACAGAGCTTCCACACCTTCCAAAGACTAAGTGAAGGCTTTATTTTTCAGATGATAATTTACTTGCTATGAAACACTTAACTTCATATCTTAGTGGGGCATAATTATTTTAGGAGACAGTCAGTAATTTTGTGCTTCAGCAGTCCTTAGCTGTACAGACCCTTCATTTCCAATACATGGATTGTGCAGTGCAAAGGAAAATTACTAAATGGACCACTGAACTGGTGAAAGTTCTGAGATCACTTGCCTAGTTCTCCCAAAAAAACCACTTCTGGAGATCTCAATCTTTGAATTTTTAGGAAGAAGGAAAAAAAGAGAGAGAGAGAGAATAACTTAACTCAACTGGGAAATACTGGTGAGGCAGCTGGAATGCAGCTGCTAGAGCAGGCTCTGTCAAACAGTGTACCCTGTTTCATCACCCTTTAAAGAAAAGAAGCATATAATCCATGGGCTCAGAGTTAAGATTTGGAACAAGGTCTGCCCATAAGGAAAGCTACGGATGTAAAAGCAGCATAATTGTTTCGTACACACCTTCATCTCCCCGGTCTCAGTTCAAACTAAGAAGTTTAATTATTGGTTTAGTTATAAGGCTGAATGACATTATCAGAAATCAGAATGGATAAGGAGTCCAAGAGAAACCTTTGTCAA
The DNA here is from genome assembly GCA_036023395.1 of Myiotriccus ornatus. Taxonomy (NCBI): domain Eukaryota; kingdom Metazoa; phylum Chordata; class Aves; order Passeriformes; family Tyrannidae; genus Myiotriccus; species Myiotriccus ornatus. Next base: position 6,330,225 of record JAYRBT010000082.1, on the reverse strand, counting down.
GTCCTGAAGCCAGAACATCTCCTCCACAGAAGACAGGTAGACCATCAACGTGTTCATCTCTATTTCTGCTCTCTGCTCCCCCATTTTAAAGCTCTCTGGCCTTCAAGCCACAGGGTTTTTTTCTAAGGGTTTCAGATGTGCCAGCTGGACCCATCGGAAAGACAAATTGCCTGTTATCTGAATCATCATATGGCTTTACCTGTTCATCTCCTACGTTCTTGCTCTCCCTAATTCAGCTGTAGATCCCACACGTGTGGATTTTTCATCAGTGTTATCTTTCACAGAGTAACACCTCCTTTTGAGGCCACACATGGTGGCCCATGAGAGGGATGGGATCCCTGATGCTGTTTCACTTGAGCAGAACCTCTACATGCTGGTATAGATCACCTTCTATACAGAAGGGCTAGGATAGAACAGAGATTTGAGCACAGGCTGCAGAGGGGTGAGTCCCTCAACAATTTCATACCGATGAAGAATTTCTCTGAGAGATCTTTGAATTCAGTTAAAAAATTAGTACATTCTGTTAAACTGTATATGTAACCTGTCTAGATCATACAGTCCTTGTAAAGTCACTGTGCTTAGAAAAATAATCAATCCCCTGTCAGAGTGACTGAGCACTCAATCCTCAATCTGCTTACAGCGTTTTACTCCCTTAGCTTTTAGTTTCTTCTGAAAATGTAAAAAAGCTGGTATGCAACATTAGAGGATGCTTAAATTGATTAAACATAACATGCTCAAACACAGATAAAATGCATGCTACATACATACATATATATTTTTTTTTTAACAGAAGGAATGCGAGAAAGGTTAGAGAACAAGGTAGAGAAAGCTATTAGGGAAAAAACTCTTTTTAGGTAGCTGAAATTGTGCCCCAAAGGAAAAAATTTCATGTCTTATCAGACTAGATGCACAAGTACAATGCAACCCAAACCCGCATTGTTTAAATCTTTGAATACCTTTTCCAGGTCCATCATTTGCAAAAAACTTAAGTGCCAACAGATGGTCAAGGCAAAACAAGAACTCTGAGGAAAAGTAAGGCCAGATAAGACAGCTGACCTAGTGAAGAATGACAAAAGGCATAGACTAGATGGTATTCACCAAAAACTAAAAGCACTAAAACAGGTGAGCTACTAGGTAATACCCAGCATTTTTGTTTAAAACTGCCTTAATATCAAGGACTAAACAGCCGTATGATGCCAGTTTAAAGGATGGTGGCAAAAGACTCAGGGAATTTCAGCTTTGATGTAAGATGATATTTGTACTGGGTAAATTGGTAGAAGCTGTAGCATAGAAGACACTTGCAGGCACGTGGACAAATGTTGGGATCTACTATCAAAAGCTGAGACTTTTGTAGAAAAGGAAAGATCATGATGCACAAGCCCATTTGAAGTACTTTGAATAAATCTTATCTGTGGACAAAGAACTCTAGTCTGATGACAAATTTCCTCACATTTTCTAAAGGCCTTTCTGTTTTACCAGAAATTCTTAAAAAGTTAATTGTTTTGGAATATGAGTGAGGAAATCTTTGCATGGACAAGCAGGTAGGTATAGGAAAGGTAGGCATGGAAAGGTAGGAATAGAAGAGAAGGAAGATGTAAAGGGGTCACTAGTGTCAACCTACAGATGATTTCAGTATATGCACTTTTCAAATTATACATAGAGGATGTGGGGAAGAGTCTTGTCAGTGAGGTGGGGAAGCTGATATATTATTATTCAGAGTAGTTAAAGACAAGTGAACTGCAAAGAATTGCAGAGGTATTACAGTATTATGTAACCTCAAGATAAAACAGCAAATGAAATTTAATACCAAAGTGTGAAGTAATGCACTTCATTTAAAAAATGCCCCAAAACCCCAAGCACAATCATAACTTTGCATATATGATGATGGGCTCTTATTACCACTCAAGAAAAACATCTTGAGGTTAGAAAAGTCACTTTCGTGCAGCTATTAGCTGGATGCTCACTGACAATCAAAAAGCGAAGAATAAAAAGCAAAAGAATAGAGAATAAAAGAGAAAACATCATTATGCCATTATACGAATCCATTAAATAATCCAGCCTTTGAAGTAATGTTTGTAATTTTAATCCTTCCTCTTCAAAAGGATATAGAAAATTGGAGAATGTTCAGTGGAGGTTGCAAAGGTGAACAGAACTACAAAATTATCTCCATACAAATGACTAGACTGAATAGAGCCACCAGGAAAGATACACGTTTTGAATCTCATGGTGGAGGTGGCAAGGTGGTGATTGCACTTAATCCTCAACATACAGGAGCTGGAGGTCACCAAGAGATGATGTCAGGTGGCGTGTTTAAAAAAAAACCAAAACAACAAAGAAATGCAAAAAAACCAACCAACCAACCAACCAACCAGCAGAGTAGGTAGTTTTTGCACAATGAATATTTAAGCTGTAGCAGTTTTGTCAGAGGTGTTATAAGTGCTAAAAGTTTGCATAGACTTAAAGATATGACTCTGCAAGTTCACAGGAGAAAAATCTATGGAGTTCTGTTTCACAGAGGAACCACCCCAGTCCCAGGTCTGTCCTGAACTGGGCACAGTGGAAGGTTGGGCAAGTGCAGTGAGGCAGCTGCATTGCCTGTTCATGTTGTCCTCTCTAGTTGTGTGAGTGCAACACTCAAGAAACACATCAAACACATTTTTCTGTATGTCTCAGAGAGGAAAAGAGACATCGGCTGAGGCACAATTCATTCTTCATACCACCCAGAATGGAGGAAGGTTGTGCACTTAGTCTCTAGCTCAGCGAGAGAACTTTGTTAAGAAAGCTCAGTAGAATAGACAACTTTCACACCTCAGCAAAACCAGGGCAGAGGCTCAGCCTTCTCCTTTTCTTGTGGGGGCAAAGCCACATCACAGCCCGTGGCCCTCTGTGAGCCCTGGGAGGTGCACACAGTGGTGCTGTCACCATGGGCTGCTCCCACACACAGGGACTGCAACTCCTTCCAAAGGATTGTGCTCCCAGGAGCTTCCAGCCATTCCTCTCATCTGCAATATCTCTGAAGTTCATCTTCTGGCCTGGCACTGTCACTGAGGATGTCTGGTTACCAGAGCTGTCCCCTCCTCCCCAGCCATATGAAAACTGGCAGCTTGCTGGGATTAAGTGTGAAGAGGTCTGAGCTGCTCCTGCTAACACTTCTTTGCTGTAGCTACAAAGTGCTTGGGGTGCTTTTAACCCAATGAAAATCAGGCCCTTTGTATTCAAATGAGGATGAAGTTGCTGCATAATTAAAATAATCTAATGGCAGGAAGTCCAGAGGGAATTTGCAGCTTCCTCCATACAAACACTTTAAAAAGCAGTAATGTATCCGTATAACGCACAGATGATTTACAGCCTAAGTGACAAACATCTTGGGCTTTAAAAAATAATCTCTACTATTTCAATTTTCCCTGTATCCCAAAGCAAATGTATGCACCACAGCCTGAGAGACTCTACCAGCCCTGCTGAAGGATATTCTGATGAAACAGCCACTGCAAACAAGTGTATTACCACAGCAAGTAAAAAAGCAAGAGTACAGCGAGGTGCAAAATGACACAGTCAGCATTACCATATATATTTACCTAGGCTAGAGCTCCTTGTAAATAATATATAAGGAATGGCTCTTTACTGTGTCCTCAGGGAGGAACAGCGGTTTACAACAGATCATCTTAATAGGACATAGTGTCTAGGAGGCCCTGGAAAATTCCTGATGTAAAACTTCTGCTGTAGTGTAGAGATGTGCTTGCCTATGACCTAGCTTTTACAAATGCTCAGATAACCCATAAAATGCTTTTTTGGCAATATATATTTATCCATAATTCATCAGAATTTACATGGAAGTGCAAAGGGCACAGAAAACTGCTCAACACCAAAGCCCTCCCATGGAATAATGTTCCTTGGCCACCGCCCTGTTTGATTTTTTTCTGTGATGGAGATTTAAGGTGACCATCATTCCTCTGGGATGGCAAGAAATACGATGGAGAGGTAACAAAGAAGGTTGATTGCAGAGCTAAACATGGATGACTACTGGGACTGTGAAGGGAGAAATGGGGTTGGCACCACTTACAGAATAGAAGTGATAAGAGGAAGGTCTCTAAAAAAGGCAAGAAAAACCCAAAAAACCATGGGTACAAGGATGGTTAGAAGAGAGTTGTTACTTTGGGAGACTGTAAGCCAGAAAGCATTCAAAAGAAGTGAGAAATACCATTAGAAGAAGCCAAAGTGTCAGGGAGGATGGGGAGGGAACAGAGACCTAGAGATGTGCCCAAAAAATAGTTGTCAGTGAGAGTTCAGGGAGAAGCTAAAGTTGGATGAAAAGCAATCCAGAAAAATAGCTGAGGGAATATAAAATAGAATTCATGGTTGTGATCAGCATTCCCAGTGAGCTGAGGGGAGAAGGAAACCTGGAAGAGGATAACATTGTTATGGAAGCAGGTGAGTACAGGCCTGGTAACGTGAGCAATGGTTTGTAAAGTCAGCTTAGGTATTGCGTTTTCCCTCAGAAGTGTTTCAGTATTGAAGGCGTGGATCACTTCAGGAAATGAAGCTGTGAAACAATTAAAGGCAGGAGATGGCTGGGAATGCAGGATTTATCAGTGGAGAAAAGAAGTAGGAATAAAGAGCAAGCGGGAGCAAGCGGAGCCCTCAGAGTGAGAAAATCGAGGGAGAATGAAGGAAGAGAAGACCAGAAGATCATGAGGAAGGAAAGATGGATACTGCAGCTGTGAGCCACTTCGTCCATTTTCTAATATGGGATTCTATCTGCGAGCTGAAAGCACAGCGGAAGGAGCACAGGGCAAAAGCCTGCAGGAAATTCTTCCAACATCCCTGAACCCTCACTGGTGCATTTACCAGACACCAGCACAGGTTAATCAAAGCTCATAAGCAAAATTAAGTTTTGGAGAGTTTGAACAAGGGAGGGGAAAGCAAATGGAAGAGAGAAGTGTACAAAGCATCAAGGACTGAGACCAGATCCATCACTGAGCTAATACTTTATTGTCCACAGAAGTGCCTGAAGCCACCTGTTACTCATGTTGAAGAGAGCATGGCATGTAAAGTAACTGAGAGGGAGTTATGATCCCCATAAAATCATCACAAATGCTGAAACATATGCCCCTCATGATCACATTAGCAGCTGAATCACTCAGTTTCTTCACTGGTCTCTGCTGAAAAAAAAAAAAAAAGGGGAAATAAAGAATTTTTTTTTATAAGAAGCTGTTTTTCTAAACAAGCACAGAAATCTGTTTTTCTAAACAAGCACAGAAATCAGAAGCCAGTATCCCAGAAGAGAGTTCCTGCACAGAACTCATTGCAGGTTAGTTGTACATCATTTTATATTAAGCGTTGGACATACTGTAGAGGGACCAACTTGTTGCCATTTTACATTTCCCAGTGGAAATCTGTTTCCACACTGATTTCTTTCTCTTGACAGCTCTGGTAATATTCTGGATATGATGGGTAATGGCTTGTAAATTCTGTTTAGGAAAAAGAAAAATAAAATAAAGAAGTTGCCTTTAGTTTGGTGTTACGGAAAAGCTATTTCTCCTCCATTCAGATGTGCCTTTGCACATGGCTACCAGAACCCATCTGCTTTTACACAGACATGGGCAATAATGGGGAAAGGGAACATGGGAGCTCCCTTTCATTTCCACAAACAACAGTCAAAATTTCGAGGCACATCTCTGAGAATAAATGTTTAGGGAACATCAGGACAGTCACTTGCTCTGGATCCTCCTGTGGCTGTGAGGTTGAAATGATGGCTCTCCTTTTTAGTCAATAGTGTGTTCAGGTTTCTCGGGACAAAAATGTCTCCACTCTCTTTGTGTCATGTAACAGGCAGAGCCAGCATCACTTTCTTTTACTTGCATGGCCCATTAAAATCCTGTTAGACTATCAGTTTTCAGCCATTTAGGACAATATTTTTCATTGCAGGATTGGAGAGATGGAGAAAACCAAGTCTGGAGAAAAGACAGCAGCCTGTCTTGCCCTCCTGCTTCATTTCCCAAGCCTGAAAGAGACTTTCTGGCCACATAAATAGACAAAAATGCCCATGAGCTCAGCAGTTGGAGCCCACCTGTAGCTTCAGTAATAGTTCCTAGCACAATTTCATAGCTTTTCTTCCCACATCCATCAATCCACTATAACTGAAGGGTAAAGCTGCTGCTATGCACCTCTGTGTTTTCCCCAGGGCTATTATTAGTTGTTTTTTTTAGGCAGCAAAAACTTGAACACACTGAAGGGAGCAACAGGGATTACAACTGGTGTAAATTATGATGAGTTTGGGTGTAGGAGACTTTGCTCTGACTCCTGATTACACTCTGCAAAGAGTCACTAGTTTGTATATCCAAATCCTGCCCAAGAGGATGGCTGTAGCACCAGGTAATGTCACTGATTTTAAAAGAACAAAGTGAGGAATTTAAAGCATTTTAAACCTGAGAAATGTATTATATTTTGCATGAAAATGGCAACAAGACAGCTGAGACTAATTCTGCTTTCACACCAAGGGATTGCAGTGGAGAGGAGTTAGAATGGGAAAAAATCAGGGTTTAACTTCCTATGTATTCCCCTCCTGTCTGAATTACTCCCATTAGTCTCTCCCCTCTATTCATACAACAAGCTCCCAGGCCTTGCCAACTCCAAGTTTGCACAGCTATTTGTTTTATGCTATTAATTTAAAGCTGATTTCCCTGAGGTCAGCTGTGACTTTCCCTCTGCTTTTACAGCTCCCAACATAATGGACACAGCCCTGAGTAAAGCTTTAAAGATGCAGTATGATGCAAAGCGCATAAAGGGAATAGCAATATCACATTTTCAGTCTCCCTCTTGAAGAATTATTTAGTATGAAAAAAAAGACAGGAATAATGTCTTTAAAGCCAGAAGGGACTTTGTGCAAACAAGCTGTTAAACCTCTGTGTAGCATGAGTGCAGGGTATGTGTATCAATTCATGTTCCAGAGGCAGTAGCTGTAGCTGGATTAGAATTATTTTGGGTCAAAAGTTGCATCTTAGGGCTAGATCATCCACCATATGTTTCAGTAAGAGTAGACATAGTCAAAACTCTTCTGCCACACAGAAAGGCAGAAGTACAGAGATTCAGGAACGATAGCAAAACTGCTCCCTAAGCCAACTGGTGGCCAAAGAGTATGTCTACAAATACTTCTGCTTGTGAAAAGACATGATTAGTATGCTTTGTGAGTAAAAATTAGAGGTCAGTGCAAAGACAATCAGTGAAAATATCTGATATCAATATTCAGCTCACACTGATGGGTGTATGTTTGTTCAAGAAGCATCACACATGCAAAATCTCCCATCATGGCCATCTGGACTTCCTCAGGGTGTGCAGTGGATACTTGTGTGCTTCTCCCAGATTCTGCTGGCCCTGTTACAGAAACAGGCATAGCTACAGATGTGTGACCAAACACTTCTGTTGTACTTAATGCGTATTTACTACTATTTTGAGTAAAACTGCATGCTGGCAACTTTTTTGAAAAATAAGCAGCAAGTAATGAATGGACGTAAATGCAATGAGATTTTAAAAGGAAAGCTGGGTAATCCACAGGTCATGTAACCAGTAGGATAAATAACAGATGGGAGAAGATAATCTTGGATTGAAGGCTGAACAGTGAAAATGCAATAGAGTGACTTAAAATGAACTTGCAATATGAAACAGTCCTCTCCAGAGCAAGGCTCAGATCCCCATGACCCCTGACACAGAATCTCTGTATTCTAGCAAGGATTTAAAGTCAAGAGCTGTAGAATCCACCTCTCTCTGAATTGTAGCAGGAAATTAAAGGGAAAGATGACTAGAAATCAGCCTTTGTAATCCTTATAAAACACCTAGGTCTTCTATTTATAGAAATAAATTGGGATATTAACATTTAAAATAGAGTGACAACCAACCATTAAATCTGCTACAAACAGGAGTAGAATTCTTTTAGGGTTACTGGAGTCAGTGGTGATTTAAATAAGCATGAAATGAGGATCTGAATGAATGTAGCATTTCTTTCCTTTTATTTAGGGCCACAACTCGGGTATTCATCTCACCAATATGGGAAGCAACCACTGTTTCTGGAAACAAGTCACATTATCAACCATAGGGAACCTCATTGGAAAGAGGCTGTAGGAGAAAGCAAAGAAGTTAAGGGTGGCCTGAGTAGCTGTTTCTTGGCTTTATTGGAAGCTCTGTGTTTGCTTTGCTGCTTTTTTAACTTTCACTGTGTAAAAAACACTCCATGGAGAAAACAGGCTTTACCCAGCCAGCTAAGGGCTCTCTGCTATTCAAGCTGCCTAACTACAAATTACGTCACATCAATTCATCTGAACCCCTATGTGGAGGGATTACAGACTGTTAGGGAGTCAGATGAGACTGCTAAGTCTCAATTCACTTTGAACATTTCACAGATAGCTACTAATCCCAGGCACTCTGTTCCGTGCGACATATGAAGCGGGGTCATGTCTAATCTGGTGAGTCACTGCACCCGCTGCCATTATTCTCCGGGTAAACACAGGACATGTGGGTGAAGGCAGGTGACCTGGGCTTCCTACACATGCAGCTTTGCAGATTTTTAAAACAGAGTGAGTGTACTGTGAGCAGAAACTCTCTGGGAAACTGGGAATTGAGAGTGATTTCAAGGAGTTATGGGCCATTTGCAGTGTGGCACTGTAAATCGGATGCTTTGAATTTTATTCATTTAAATTCTGTTTCCAAACTCGAGGAATAAGGCTTGCTACCTGGAAGTTTACTGCTGAAGCCAGTAACTCACTGTTGATCTTATTTGTTTGCTGAAAGTATGAATCTGTTGGCTTCTGAGGATTAAACACTGAAGAACAGTAGAAACTGATTCTGTGAAAGACCCCCAGAAAGGCACAAAGTCTCTTCTTGATTGCACTGAAGTGCTACCACCCAGACAAAATCACAAAGGACCTTTCTGTAATATTACTTGCAGGTTTTTGACATACCTGTGGATTCTCTGGAGTCTCCTTTGTTACCCCACTAACTCTCCCAGGAAATGAGAACAAGCTGAAAACCAAACTTTCTGACCCAGGAAGCATTCTCAGATTTGAAATTTAATCTGGCATCATGACAAAAACACAAACTCAGTGTTATTTGTTTGTGGATTTATTTTTTTTCCTTCCCCTAACACAAAAATAGTTTGAAATAATGTATTTGTCCTTTCTTGAGAAGATCAGGTCATTCTGTTTAAGCAGCAACTGTTGGCTTTCATCTTTTTTTCTTTTAAATTGCCCTGAGCAACCTGATCTCATTGAAGATGTTCCTGCTCTTTGCCAGAGGTTTGAAATAGATGAGCTTTAAAGGTCCCTTCTAACCCAAGCTATTCTATGATTCCTGATTTCCCCTCCTGTAGAAACCCATCCAGAGGTTCTCCATGACTGTCTTGTTTAATGACTTCCCAGACGCAGAGTGAAGTCTCCATCCTTGGAGCCATTCAAAACTCAACTGAAAGGGGCCTTGAGGAAGCAGGTCTGAGCTGGCCCTGCCCTGGGATGAGGACTGGAGAGAACAGAACCCTGCTTGTCTGCTGGTGGCATTGCCGTGATGAGCAAGATCACTTATCACTCAGTGCAATTTTCTTAGGCATTTCTTAGTTATTTGATCACAATCTCCCTGCAGATAGAAGCCAGACTCCCCTTGATTTTAGCAGTGTGCCTTCACAGCTTGGAGGAGTTTGGAGTGAGGACTACAATAGCAGCGTTTTTGCAGCCAGCCCAGGGATTCTCAGAGCTGACATGAACTGAGAGGAAAGCCTGGCAGGTTTCAAAGAGCCATTTATCAACTGTGTCCCTTTTATCTCATTGTGGAGATAGGGGAGGAAGGTAGTGATGTGTGGAGTCAGGCAGACCCAGATACTTCCTATTCTGATGGCTTTCCTCCATCTTCTAAAATAAGCAACGTGGTGATGCAATTTACCTCTTGAATGACACAGAAGCTGCAACAGAAGACCTGTCCTGCAAGGGTGAGTATACTTGTATATCTGGACAAGAATACCCCATCTCTTAGAACTGCAGACACCTTCAAAGTGCTCTGTCCAGCTTCTAGCCAGAGGTACAGAAAAGCTGCACCGTTTGGTTTCTGACCTAATGGCATATTTTGTGACTATGATTATTCTTTAGTTTTTTCCTCAGACTCTCCTATCTTGCCTTTTAATCATATTACTTCCTTCTCTGTCAGTAGAAAAAGAATAAGCCAAACTGGGGAATATGGTTAAATACTACCCCAGAAGTTATGTGTTAAAGGAGGAAACTTCATGGAATGAAGGATCTGTGTCATCTTCAGGTCTGAGTTGATGTGGTATGGGGCCTCTCAGGAGTTTAGACCTTGAGGCTTTCATTCAGCAAGGCACTTAATCACGTGCCTTAACATTATGCCCCTGAATACTCCTTCTGGACTTCATCAGGAGTCCTCATCTCTCCGACCTTGTTCTTGAACATGTAGCTACATCATTAAGTTCATCTGCATTAATTAGAAAAGGACTTCATCTGCAAGGTTCTGAGCTGAGCCGAGTGCAGGGGGGAAATCAGCCTCTGATATCAAGTCACTCTGTGTGACAGACCTTAGCTTTAGATATCTGTACCTGAAGGTCTTGTCCAGAAGGGTGCTGCTCTCTGTCTACCAGCCATGGAGGCGCATTAGTGTTGCACTGTATGTGATTTAGAACAACTCCAATGTCAAACACTGGGGCTGTGAAAGGACTGAGATTTACCAGTTATACAAGTGTCCTGGTAATGATTTGTGTGTGTATAAAATGCAGCCAAACAAACTAAAAAAGTTCAACACAGAGTGAACACTGACAACTCATAATCAAACAAGGTTTCTGTACAGAGCTGTGGTAAAGTAAGTTTACATCTGTCATCCCCCCTAACTGTAATGGGTCTAAAATTAATGAGCCTTACCTCTAAACTCCATTTAAGACAATAGTTAATTGCTTCATTTTAATAAATGTTGGCAGAATGGTGAGTATAACAATGACTGAATGCTCAATTATTACCTAGGCTAGAAAATGAAGATATACAGTATTAATGATATACACAATCTGAAAAGCAATTAGGATCCTGAAGGTAGAATAGGCAACTCACTTAAAAACAGGGTAATAAATGAACTTTCTTACCAAGCACAAAGGAAAACGAGATCTCGGAAGCAAGAAATCTCATTGCCTGGGACTTTAGCTTGATTCATTTCTCATTCCCCTCCTCTCTATCTATGATGTGTTCAAAACCTGTCAATAATAGTGTCATGGGAACACAAGAGAGACAAGCAAAGAGCAATACATTCATGTTGAACGGCTTGTGCTGTGCAGGATGGATGTAATAAATGCATCAGAGAGCTCAGCTTTACAGCAACAGAGGAAAGGGGCACACGGCAGATCTGGAAATTGAGGGTCAGAAATAAAAAGAGGAATGGTTGCTGAAAAAGCCCATGGGAAAACTTTGAACAGAATTAGTCTTCACTGCACATGTGTTCTACACCTCAGAAACACAGTGGTGTATTTCTAAACCCACATAACCCTGGGGTGTGGAGGTGTCGTTGCTACTCCTGCCACCTATTTAAGCCACTATAACTGTCTTCCTGTCCCTGGTTGAGTTTCCCCCGTGGGCACTGAAAGCTCTCTAGAGCTGAGCACATGTCTTTGTAAATGGGGTGTAGCAGCAGTCACTGGGTCCCCAGGACATCTCTATCATCTCCACAAATGCACCAAGGACACCTCATAGAGGGGAACCCTTCCTCAGCACGTGCCTGCTGATGTCACTGCCATCAGCCCAGTGAGCAGCGCTGCCCTTTTATAACAAGGGCACAGCACAGCGTGGAGGAAATTTGGATAAATATTGCTGAAGGTGACCATATTTCTTCTCTTTTACACCTACCCATGTGTAATTTTTCTTAAGAGCAATGTTATTAATCTGATGTGAGAATGTTTACATAAACAGCCTTCTCATCAGGCACTGAAGAACAAGTCTAATTTTTATTAAATTTCTACATCACTCAAATCTTTGAGATGTATAGTATTAGAGTTTATCTCTATTTTTCCCAATTAAGAAAAATTAGATTCTTTCAGAAGCATAATGACAGTTACTATAGATGGTCTTTAACTAGTACGTTGTACAGAAGCACTGTACTACCTCTCCTTTTGATTTACTAATTATTATAATCCCCAGCAGTACGAAGTCCTGTTTGCATTCATTACTGAAGTTACTGCCTGAACTCAGAACATCTTCTGAACCATTTTCTCTTTCTTTGACAAATCTCTTTTCTTGGCAGTTTGCAGCAGTATATTTCCATTTTCTCAATTGCTTTTTTGGTTTCTTGTTCCATGACTGATTGTGCTCTGTTTATCTATATTTAATCACATTCACTATTTGATATTACTTCAGAGTCCAATTTCAAAGCCCATTATCATTTGTTGGTCTTTAGCATAATTTACAAACCAGAAAACCTTGATTTCAGTGTCATTATACCCAGTGTTTATATAAAGAATAACAAAGCTCACATCCCACAGCCGGGTTTTGCAGAGTCTCTCATGGTCATTAAATTTTTTTAAAGAGATGGTTTCTGGAATTAACCTAATTTTAAGCACTGCACTAATATCTCATGCCTGTATAATTCTGCCTCTTAGATGTTATTTTAACTGGAAACCAAGGAATTGGGTTAAAAGCTTTATGAATATCCTACCCACTGCAGTGATTGGCTTCATTACAGAAGCCTTTACACTGACAGTAAAACTCAACATGTTCTAAGAAGCCAGTGAAGCATAAACCCTTTTTTTTATGAAATCACATGTGTTTTCCAAAGTAGAGCCCGTACTTCATTTTTTGTGTCCTTTAGAAACAGATCCCTGCTTTCAACCAGATCCATTCACAGCAGATAGGGCGTCATTGTCAGGTGACATGAGGCTTTGGGGATTTTGTGCAGGACCAAATGTGCAGCCTGATCAGAACATGAAAGTCCTGGCCATGGTTGCTACTGATGCCTCTTTTTTTATCAGCGTGGCTGCTCACCGTAACATCTTTTCTAACAAATGTTCACAAGATGAGCCTGTTTCCCCTGCTTTTCACTTTCTGTTTTCTGAATCCCATCAACAAGGGCTTGCTGGATGCTCACCTGTCTTAATCCTTGAAGCGATTCTGGTTCAGACAACTTTGAGACCAGTTGAGCAAGGTGAGTTTTGTGTGCTTTGACTTTTCCATGACCTTTTGATTCAGGGACTCTGTCAAGGTATTTCTACTACTGCACCGCTTGTGCCAGGCACCACTTTTGACTTTTCTTATCAGCCCTACTACCCCTTCCCCTAGTTGAAACTATGGCAGGAGAGTTACCTTTATACTGAGGATAACTGTGCCAATACGTAGAAAATCTGCTGAGTTGGAGTTTTTGTAAGTCAGGGGGTTTTTCCGTATCAGTAGAGAATTCCGGAAAGCTTGACAGTAAATATCTTCCAGGCTCAGGTTTTCACTGAGGTTTCTCCATCCTTTCAGCTCTTACTCCTCCTGAACTGTCCTTGCACAGAGACAGAGGCTGAATTTGCTATTCACAGTTCCAGGGCAGACCCAGATGTTCTCACCACATCGAGCTCCCCAGTATCAGGGGTGGCTAGTTTCTGTCACTCCTATGCTTCCCAAAACTTTGTCTTCTTTGCTCCAAATAAACCTATAGTGAGACAGCAGTGAAGGGAACTGCAGGGCCAGACAGAGAGTCTGGTGAAAAAGGTAATTAAATTAGGCAGAGATAAGGGAAGAAAGATGGAAAAAATGCCTGGACAAAGAGAAGATCACTAGGACATGCACTAGAAGCACTAGAATGTAAGGAAAGGGAAGTAAAACTGGGACCAAATGGATGAGAAGGTAAGGGAGAGACACCTGCTGCAGTGGTGCTACAAGGTGGGCAGAAAAAGGTCTGACCACAGCAGATGGAAAAGAGGTTCAGACCTTCATCAGACTCTCCTGCTGCTGATGGAAAAGCATGAAACCCTCTGGCCAACTAGGTGCCCTGCCTTTCAGCCCCAGTATGCACTTGTAACAGTGTCCTATTCCTGCTCTCCTTCCTTGATCCCAGTGACTGTGAACAAAGACCATGCTTCCACTCTGCTGGATTTGGCAAATGGATTAATCCAAACGACACCATATGATGAGATTTATCCTGTGTGGTGAGGAGGTTCTGTTTGGGGTTTTTAAAGATGGAGGAACCTTCATATTAAATAAAACTTTCATGAACTGAGAGACATCTGGAAGCCTTAAATGCTTCAATACTTTTAACTTCTGGTGCCCTTTCCTTAAAAAATCTAAAAACAGTGAAAAAAATCAGTTCTGTCACCAGTCCTTTTCTTTGTGACTGCAAGTGCTTTTAGGATATGGGTCAAGATTGAATTTTAGACATTTAGAGTAAAAATCTTTGACATAGAGAGCTATGAGTAAAAGTTGGACAGTTTTATCTGGAGATGAAGGTAACCCTATCAGTCTCATTAACTGCTTTAACATCTTTGGAGATGAGAATTGATTCTTTAGTCCCCAGAGCTCTCCTGTGTGGAGGGAAAGGTGAAATAACAGAACAGAAACTGGCAACTTAGAAAAACATTTCAGTTTACAACTCTGTAAAGAAGCTGTGGTGTGTAAAGTGATTTACTTAACAGGAGGGCATAAAATCTTTAAAACGGAAAGCAAAAGACACAGTTTTGACACATATTCTGCCTCTCCTGATACCCCAACTCATACTGATTAGTCCCTACAGAATTCGGTTTTACAGGGTCTGTTTTATAGACATAAAACACTAGATGTCCCCAGGGTCGTGTGGGGACACCAACCAGAACGCCACACCCCTATCCTGAGGAAAGAAGTGATCCAAGTCAAATCCAAGACTATAAGAAGATGGAAGAAATGTTACTGTGTCTATCTCTGAGCGTCTGAGCCAGCCTGACTATAAATTGTGCCTTCTCCCAAGGTGACTCTCTTTCAGTGATTTTGAACTTCCCAAAGAGAGCTGCTGTAGTCAGCACCTGGTCTTAGCGAGGAAGACCTGAAAGCAGTAAAACTGACTTTTGCAAGGGTTGGGGTTTAATAAGAATCAACTTCTCAAAGATTCATGG
Source organism: Myiotriccus ornatus (assembly GCA_036023395.1). Lineage (NCBI taxonomy): Eukaryota > Metazoa > Chordata > Aves > Passeriformes > Tyrannidae > Myiotriccus > Myiotriccus ornatus. The sequence goes on along the minus strand of JAYRBT010000082.1, from coordinate 6,315,140 downwards.
TAATTTATATTCCTGACAGAAGAACTGGGGCTGCCAAATACATTACTTAAGCCAGGTTAACCTAGCACATATAAAAATATAGGTTATTCTAAGGAAATAATCATAAACCTATCTTTGGCCACACACCACTTTTGAACTTTGCTTCAACCACAGCACAAGACGAGATTATGGATTTGTGTAGGGACAAAAATGAAATTTACTTTGATGTATATAAATCTTTTTTATTGTGCTGGTGTTGGCTAAGATAGAGTTAATTTTCTTTATAGTAGCTAGCATTTAGCTGTGTTTTGGATTGGTGTTGAAAACAGCATTGATAACACAGGGATGTTTCAGTTAGATCCCTGCTTTCCCGTCTGAACACCTGCCTGCCCATGGGAAGTGGTGAATGGTGGCTTTTGCATTACCTGTCAAACTGCCTTTATCTCAACCCACAAGTTTTATCACTTTTACACTTCCAACTGTCTCTCCCATCCCACTGGGAGGAACAATTTGAGTGCCCGTGCCAGCCTTAGTTGCTGGCTGGGATTAAACCAGGGCACTTGTTTTCAGTATTTAAACAAACAGTTCAAAATAGATGGAGGCAATCTTCTTTCAAAAGGACATGACTAAGAGGCCTGCACACCAGGTTGTCAGTCCCTCACTCTTCACAATAGAAGATGATTTCTCATGCAAGCAGTCTGAAGTACATTTCTGGGGTCTGCATCATGTCACTTATTTCAGACAGTAGGAAGAATGGTTTCATGTGCAGCCATGAGAGAGAAATTAAGAGCAAGGGCAACTACAGTTCAGTCCCTGTTGCAAGGTTTCCTGAGGGCACTGGCAAGTGATCTGGCCCTTAGTTTCTGTCTCACACTCTTCTGTAGGCGAGCATTCATCAGTGCTTTTAGAGAACCACAGATCTTTAGAGGGTAAGGGCAGAACTGCCTCCATACTGGGTTCAGTAGTCATTCTGAATCTGCAGCAACTATGAGAGACAGTCTGTGAACTTATGTTTGCACTGAGGACCGAAACAGTGAAGTCATTATATAATTTTCTAGGTTACTAGCAGTGTGATTCATCTCACCAAGCTTATGAATCAAGATAGTCAGAAAAGCTGAATACCCAACTTGTTTAAATGTCAGAGGCCTTTTGAGGTATTTGGGTGTTTCTGGGTATTTGGCCTATTTGTGGCATTAATTTCCCCAATCTCTGTAACTTGACAAGATCATGAGATTGGCAGAGCTCATGCACAATGTAGCTTGGTACTTCCAGGACACTTTCCCCTCAATAGATACATCCAGGCACAGACATCCATTGAAACACCTCCTGCAAAACGGATGGGAAAGCCTCTGCCTTCAGAGTCTTGGCAAATCCAGCTCCTAATTTTTGCTCTTATAGATGAAGGTTCATCTCCTCAGTGAGGGGGGATCCAAACCTCAATTGCGTTTCTGACTCTCTCTTAGCCACTTCAACATCAAAGACAAAGGCTGCAAAGACTGTCAGAAAGTTGGCAGCAGTTAGGGCTGAATGAGCCTCCTTCAGAGAAGCTGTGTTAATCCTATCGTAAAATTAAACTCATCCTCTCCAGAGCAGATGTGTTGCTCTGCTCCATGGAAGTCAATGGAAGCTTTAGATATGCTTCAACAAGGCCAGATTTCAGCCCTTGCTCTGTTTTAACCCTTTCTTGTGCATTTTACTGATTGAGGTTCTCTTATTTAGCTTTGCTCAGGGAACCTGGGGAAAAAGAGAGTCTAACAAACTGGTTTTCCTTGGTAAAGAGAGGTGCAGTAGCTCGTTGCTCTGTGAGAGTTCAGAAATTTTATTGTAATGTTTTACAATGGACAGAAGAGGGAAACATGAAAAAACATGATTTTTGGAGTTGTTTAGAAACTACAGGTCTCCTGACTTCGGCTGGTATTCAGAACTTCTTGAAAAAGGGCTGAAGAGCAATTAACATGCAGTGCCTTCCAGCATGTTCTCAAAATTACTTTTGGGGGCAATGGCTTATATTCCTCATCACTTATATTCTGACATTTGAAAAAAAAAATCACATTTGAGAGAGCATTTGGGAGAGGTTATATATTTTGTTGGCTTCCCTTGACTGCTTTGTAACCAATTTTGTAGAAAAGTGTCTCTGTTTTAACCCTGTTGTTTTGTTATTTTAACCCTGTTTCATTGTTATTGAAATGCTACCAGTGAACTGCTGATCTCACTGCATACTGTACTCCAGCTCTCCAGATCTGAATTATGCAGCCTGAGATCTCTCTTATTTTCCTAGTTTGTTTCTTGCTTGAGCTGTCATTCATCTCCTAAGAGCCAAGTTAATTAGTCTTTGATCTTCTTCCTACACGAAGCATCTTCTCTGATTTCAAAAACTGGTTTTCCTGCTGGAGCTGATCTTGGTGGGCTACACAAAACATGTGCAGACAACTCCATGAGAGATGGAGAGAGCAAAGGGACCCTTAAGCACTCAGACCTGTGTTCTTGCCCGTCTCCCAAGAGTTGTGGTAGTACCTACCTGATGAGAAATTTTTCACGTCCCCTGCATACACTCCATACTAGTTGTGCAAGATACTGATAGTTTCTGAATACCTACAAGTGCCTAACTGAACTCTGGTGTCTTTCCTACAGATATTCACAGCCAAGCCAGCAGGAGGAAGGATAGCTTCCTTCAACCAAGACCCACAGTAGTGCCTATATCTCCCTGCTCCACACCAGAATTAACTGCATGAATGCTCCTGTGCATCTGGAGTCCTACCCAGAATAATACTGGATAAAGAAGGACAAGGGATGTGGGGAGCCAAGAGAGATGGTCAGGGGTGGTCAGCACCTGTGGCAATGAGAAATAGTTACAAATGGTGCCCAAACTTGGTGTGAAAGCACACGAAGGGCAGGTGAGGTTGGAGGCAGCTTTGACGCAGCTCTTGCCAGTGAAACTCCTGTAAAAGATCCCAGCTGAGTTCCGACACTGGCCCTACAGAGATGTGGGGAAGTAACCTCTCCCTGCTGGGATGCACCAACAACACTCAGCTCATCTCCTTTGAAAACTGTAAAGGTTTCTGAGACACGAAGCTGTGATGGGGCATGTGTGAGGAGAGATGCGTGTAAGCCCTGAATTTATTGTCTGTATTATCTCATGATTGTTTGTCTTCAGTCTTAATATTCTCCTTAGAAAGATTCAGAGGACAGAGAGAAGCAGCAGGCATGAGATACTACATACCTAATCAGGGCTCAGCCAAATCCTCCCAAACAAGCAAGCAATATTAGAAAGCTGCTTCCACAGTCCTTCCTGATTCGTTTTGATGAGATTTCTGCCCACAGAATGGGTGTTGGAACGAAGACTCAAGGTGATATTGCCTGACCTTGAAACATGCATCACACAGCAACTGAATAAGAATATAGAAAGGAAGAAAAAAGTTGCTAATAGATTCTTCAGGGGAAAAACCCACAAACCCAGGACAGAAATATTGCATTCAATCAACACAGCCTGTGAGCCAAATTCTGGTGCAAAGAGTTCTGTTAGCTTCGATGAGCTTATTCTCAAGAGGCAGAGGAAAAGTATACAAGCCCAAAAGTGTGACAGTTTGCAGGAGTTCACTGTATGATACAGATAATTACAATTGCCCTTATGCACAACCACTTACCTGTAATTAATTCATAAAGTAATTATTGCAAGAGTGCTGCTCTCGTTAGGTTTTACATTGAACTTCAACAGAGAATTCTGCTGCTGCAGGATACCGAGAGCTAAAAATAATCAATATGAAATAAGGGCTGCCATAAATACTGGATGGGGCTGATTTGCCCTGCATAAGGGAAAGGCAGGAAACAGAGTAAAAGGAACTGGTTCAGCACTGAGGAAAATTGATTGAACATGAGGTGGTGAAGGACTGTACTGAAGGTGCCTCCTCCTCCCCTTCATGTGGGGTGAAGGTTCCTCTCTTTGGGCTTCACATGGTGTGTGCTGCCAAGTGGTCCAATTTTCTGCTCATAATCTTTACACTGCTTGCAAATTGAGCACAGGGGGACACTTGTTTTTTGTTTAACAGTAAGGGGGGGCGGGGGGGAAGCCAAGAAAACTTCAGCATTTCTTTCCTAGGAGGATTTATGTGCAGCGCCAGCACAGTGAGCCACAGAAAGAGGTCTCTATTTTGCCAAGAACTGGGATAGATTTAAAAGGACTTACAGTATCAACTTTCATAAATATTCTTTCCAATATATTCATGTCTCTGCTATCTTGGTTTATTGAACTTCACTTTTGCCATAGTGACATTGCTTTACCTTTTCTATCTAGTTTGACTTATTTTACTAGTGATGTGTTGTCTGCCTCTCTTTGTCAGTTTGTATTTATGTGTGGAGCTAAGTGAGCATTGCAAGATAAAATTAAAGCTCTGCAAACTGCCTTTGAAGGGTGTTTGCACTGTCTGTACTGGGTTTCTGCAGGTGCACAAAGCCCATGATCCTATGGTTGCTCTGGGGCATGTGGACATCTCACTCCTGAGCCCAAATTCTTTCCTCTACTCCTTCCCAGTGCCTCTGGCGTCACCCTGGCATCAGCTGAGGAAACCACATGGCACCATGTAAATACACATCACACACTGGCCAGAGGTCTGGTGTCAAAGGACAGGACTTTCCAAAGAAATATCTCCTGTGGCCTCAGGAGGCATCTGCATGCCATGTAATGGTTCTTCAGGAAAGACATCACAGCCATCAGACCTCCCTTGTACCACTGATAGAAGGGATAAGGCATGTCTGGGTTTCCCACATGACGTGCCTCCTGGTGAGAGCTGGGACAGAGGTATCTTAAATGTATCTTTTTATCTTGAAGCTGCAGGATATCACTCTGCCACAGCTCATCAGTCAGGCATTGACTTGGTTAAGTATCTTCCCCTTTTCCTGGGTCATTCCAGAGAAAACAAGGAACAACAGTCTTAACAGAGATCCATATAGTAGGACCCCACTCTCCAGTGTGAAAACAAATCGTTCATTCCTACCTAATTGATGAAGCAATTTGTTGTTAATTGCTTTCAGTAATTAATCTGGGGTAGGACTTTCCTTCTTATCCCATGAGAACTTAGTTTCCCTAAGAGTCTTTAGTGGGATATTTAAGTTTTTTTGAAACTCCAGCTTCTTTGCACTGACAAACCCTTGTTTATCTTCATGCTCATTGGGTCCTAGCAATTAATATTGAGATATATGAAAGATATATTTTCCTTTTTAATGAAAAACCTATTAATTGTTCACAATATATCAGGGCTTCATATCAGTATTTTCTAATTATTTTCTTTATTGTATCTTACACTTTTTTGTCTGGTGCAAAAGACAGAATCCCTAATCTCTGGTTTCTTACAGCACTCCTCAAGTTTTTTTAAGAAGTAGTAATATATTTACCACCCAGATTGCGTTTATTGCCCTGCATTGCTCAGAGAGGAAGGCTAGGTTAAACAACACTTAGTGATTCCTCAGTTTCATATTTGAGTACCATTTGAACCCTTGCATTAATACCAGCTAGCTTTACAATTTGTACTTTATTTCAAGTGTTTTCCAACTCTGCAAAGCATTGTTTGGATGTAGGAATCTTCAAAAATTGTAGTGAACCATGAAGCAAGAATTTGATTTCATTGCTGTTTAAAATAGCTAGTACTTCACTCTCTAGTCAAGAGTAGTTTATGAACATAATAAGAGCTTGCAATATTTCAAAGTATTTTCTCAGCTTTTGTTGTCTGCAATAAAATGCGGAAATAAAATTAATAAAATATCACAACAAGCCTTTGCAAATAAAACCTTCCAAAACCCATTAGAAGGCACTATTGAAGGAACAGAACTGCACATTAATTTTTGAATTATACATATGTGACAGATCATGGCAAACTGACTATCTTCTGAAACAACTGCTGACTTAATGCCCTGTTGGTATGGACCTCCTCCCTCCCTCCTTCTTAAGGGATATCTCCTCCCTTCAGAGGAGTTTATTGCTCTAATCATCGCTAAGCATGAAAGCCTGGAGCTCATTATCCCAGTCCGTGTATCCCGTGGTGAGAGTGGCCACCACTTTCTCCCAGCCTGTGAAACTCTCAGTGAGAGGTTTTATGGCAGTTGCTATTAAAGAGGGGGTGGGTGTGGGGCACGTCAGCTTTCCACGAGTTGCAGCCGGAGGAATAGCAGTTGTGGTTTTGACGCTACGGTATCCAGACCTTAAAATGACATTCACCTATCTGTGCAAAATGCAAATCCAGTCTTAAAGGGAGGGTGCCCTGGGACTCTGCTCCCCGTGCAGGATGTCTTTCCCTGCAGCATCCTGTGGGAGCTGCGAAGCTTGGAGGAAGCGGGGACTCACCTGCAGGCAGGATGTCTAAAGGGAACCACCCTCCCCCAGCTCCCTCTGGGGCTGGTGTGCTCCTCTGAACACAGCCTGGAGCGAGTCAGATGGCTGGTAATGCAAAAAGCTCTGCAGATTGTCAAGGGACCTCGGGGTAAACTGCTCCAAAGGTTTTGTCTGCCTTGGGTCCCCGCAGCCTGGTAGCGAGTCCTCTGGGAGCGGCACAAGCAGCCACGGAACCTGAGGACCCTCGGGCTCCTTGTCTGTATTTTTTTCAGCCTGGTTTTGCCCCTTTCCCCACGAGAGCAGAGGCTGAGAGGTGTGTGTGGGGGAGCACAGAGGAGAATTTCCCTGTGTTTCCCTGTGGCAGAGGCTGCCCTGGCTCAGCACTGTCACCATATGTCCGAGGGAGAGGGTAGGAGCAGGTTGTCCCCGGGCAGCTGGCCAGGAGGACAGATGGCTGTGCGAAGGCACTAAAGACTGTGAATCAACCCTGGATGTGGAGGGCACAAGTCAAATAAGAACATTTAAAGGTCTGCCCAGCCTGCAGTCAGCCGCCGGTGTTAAAGGAGAAGAGACACCATTTGGAAGGGGTGCTGGGGAATAAGTAATTCTTACTGCTGGGGTTGAAGGAGCCCCAGTTAAGAGGCTGCTCCTTGTATCTGAGAAGCTAATTGTTTCCCATCCTGCACTGCTCAGAAAGAAGAGTCTCTCCTGTTCCCAAAATAATAGTCCATAAGGGAAACAGTTTTTATTTCAGCATAGCTATTTATCTGTTTGTTTTCCTTTCACAGCAACCAGATCAAACCAGACTAATCCCTCTGAAGACCCCTAGGTGCATCAAAGCGCTGTGCCATGCTTGAGGCTGTTCCAGACACAGGACAGAGGATCCTCCCTTGGAAGGAACCGTCTGAGAAAGGGAAGGACGCTCTGAAGTAAAAAAAATCTGGGCAATGAGTCCAGCAATGCCTCCTGTTAAGATTGCACATGACTCATTTCTTATCTAAACAAGAAGCAGTGAGCGTCTGGAAACCAAAGAGCAAGTTTTTGCCTGTTTGGCTGTGCTTTTTGGCCACCGGGTCAGGAAAGTGCTAAAATCTGCTGCAGAGGATATTTACTTCACAGCCTCGGTAAATCTCTGACCATTCAGATGAGAAATGAGTCCTCCTTGCTTAATAAGTTTTGCATGCATGCTCCTTCCAGCTTTGATTAAACTTTCTTTTAAATTTGTTGTTTATAGTGAGGAAATCTCTTTAGGTTTCCTTTGAGCAAAGAAAGCTATTTCCCATCTAATAGGGGTTTTACTATTATCTTAATCCTAACTCTGCCCTAGTCATGCACTGACTGGTTTAAGGAAACAAAATTACAAACATTTCATCATATATTTTCTCTTGTCTTCTTAGAGTCATTTTTGGAGCCAATATTTTAGCATGTTCAAAAGATAATTTTTTTTTTTAATATGCGCAGTCAAAAGTAACACTGGCTGTAATTAAAGTTTCAGAAGATTTTCTGTAATAAAGCCGCCTAATTCCCAAATATAAAGCAGAGATTCTGTTTGGATTCCTTCACTAACGTTGTTGACTGACAAATAATATTCATGTATAGATCTCACGGGAACAGCAGTTTAAAATGGCTGAAGGAAGATGATTAAAGGGATGATAAGAATCGTTTACAGAGTGTTAGAAGCTCTGGTACATAAACACATCACTAAGTGTCTGGAGACGATTATTACAGATTTATTGCCAGTCGGGGGGTACAGAGGAGTGGCAAAGGTCCTGGCTGGGCTCCTGCTGTGGCACAGCCTCTCTGTGTGTGTCCTCACCACCTTCACTTGGTGAAATGAGGTCCACGGGGGTGCTGAGGCACCTGCTGCCTGCAGCTCTGAACCGGTGGACAGTGTCCTCACACCGCTGCAGGTGTGGGCATTTCCTTCTCAGAGACACATTCTTGTGGTGCTGCTCCTCCTGTGGCCCCTTCTCTAGTCTGACGAATAACAGGTGGACAAGTTGTCGGCTGCAAAGCAGGTCTCCAGCAGAACTAAGCCTCTGGAGGCGCCCAAACCTGGTAGCAAGGCCTCTTGTTTCTTGATTATTTTTTTTTTTAAATGAAGGAAAGCAAATGTCTCCATCGAGGCATGGCGATATTCTCTTGCCTACCCAGAGAGAGAGATAGAAGTGAAATACTTCCCAGATCCATGAGAACTTCTGCAAAATGCCGTGGTTGGCACTGGCACATTCCTCACCATCCCAGTGACGGGCTGAACTGTCCACAGGGCTCTTTAATCACAGTGCATCAGGCAGCCAGCATCCACAGCTGCCTGGGCAGGGAGCTAGAAAACCACAAAGCAAGCAAGAAGCAGGCCCATTTTCCCTTCCAGCACAGCTGTACTGGAGTTGATGGCTCTGGGAAGCAGCACCTGCATGTGAACGCTGGAGACCTGGAATCCTCTGTTTCCCATGGACTTTGATGTCTGGGCCCTGGGGAGGAAGGCTAAAAGAACAAAATAAACAAATAGTGCAAAATTGAATGTCTCTGTTTAAACAGAAGCTGCACTGGGGATTGCTCCAGGCACTGGAGGTGGCAATGACTGAGCCTTGATAGTATCAGGGACTTCTGTTCAATCCATGACATGTTTTCCTCCTCATTTTGGCTCTCCAAGCAGCACCAGGTGGCTTTGTGCTGCTCAGCCTTGGCCTTAGACACAGGAAAGGAGCAGAGATGGCTTTGAGCCTTGGCCAAGAGGGGTGAGCACCTTTTGCAGGATACTGGCTCCTGCAAGTCCCTCCAAGCTGTGCAACCTCCACAGAGTTGTCCAAAGACGCCAGCCTGTGGCTGTAATGGATTTTCATGCAGCAAAGCTGGACCTAAACCCTGCAGTATATTTACATTCTTCTGGGAGAAGATAAATCAGGGAATGAACAAAAGGGTTTTTTTTTCCGCTGGCACTTTTTTCCTTGCCATTTTACAGCAATGTGGAATGAAGGAGGGGCATGGGGCTAATGAATTTCGACCTGTTTAGTCGTAAAGATTTATCCTTGTGACTTAGAGCTAATATTGACCAATCAAATGGTTCCCCAAATCCTACCCATTTTATAAAAATTAATCATACCCTCATGGCAGGCCAGGTACAAAATAAATTTTGATTTATAACTGTTCTAAAATGATCAGTATTTTATGCTAGTCATTAATAGTATTTCACACTGGAGAGTTGTTATATTAAGAAACAGTAAAATGGTTTGTATCACATAATGTTATTATATTTGGGCACCATACAGAATACCAAGGGCTTACTGAGTTCATATCTGAATGGGACGTTTGTTAAAAATGTGACCATGGCAAGTGGTAAAAATGTGTATTATTTTCAGAAGTTTGTTCTGCTAACATGCAGCTCTTGCTAGTGTGACCTGTCTGACTTTGGTGCTGTAAGTGATGTTGATCCACATATTACTTTGCAATGACCACGTAAGAGGACAGAATATTCAGATGTGATTCCTCTTCTTCCCACAGAGTTTATAATCATAAACTCATAGAACAGTTTGGGTTGGAGGAACCTTAATCATCTCCAACCCTCCTGCCATGGGCAGGGACACCTTCCACTAGGCCAGGTTGCTCAAAGCCCCATCCAATCTGGACTTAAACAGTTCCAGGGATGAGGCATCTATAGCTTCTCTGGGTAACCTGTTCCAGTTCTTCAGCATGCCTAAAGTAAAGAATTTATTCCTAATATCCAATCTAAATCTTCCCTCTATCATTTTAAACCATTACCTCTTGTACGGTCATTACACGCTCCTGTAAACAGTTGCAGAGGATATTGGTGTGGGAAGGTTTAGACGTAATTTTATTCTTGCAGCAGAGCTAGGGTTGTAAAAATACATAATTGATAGATTTTTCTTTTTTTATTCACCTTGTTTCAAAAATTGTTTCCCATGTTGGGGTTTAGAAATAAGAGAGTTTAACACTGGAAATATCTGCAGTAGATATTCCCAGTATGTTGATATGGCCTCTGGCTTGAAAAACAAGACACAAGCACACAGTATGACTTTCCCAGACAACAAATATGTTACTCATAATCCTGACACCCGAGGGTTTGAAGAGGAACTGCTCCCTAAACTATACATGTGTATGTGTTGCATGTGCGCTTGTACAGTGCCCGGGTTCTGGGGAGTTCTGATGAGGATATTCAAAGAAGGAATCTGACAGTGCATGGTCCAGCAAGAACATTTCTGAATCAGCCTCCAGAAACACTTGTAAATAAATGACCCACTACCATCACAGCAGCCTAATTGCCCTTTCATTACAGGGAATTTAAAATAATGCATTAAAATGTGCAGGAGAGTAGGATTAAAAAAAAGGTTCAAGCGCTTTGTAGGTAGTGTGGTTTCCCTGCCCTGTCATTGTCTTAATAAGTAACACCTGAAAGCGTCAACATTTTCAACATTTTATGCACAGGAACAAAGCAGCTGGCTTTTAAGAGCTGGCCACTTACAGTGGTGTCTGAGTGAAAGGTGAGTTTTGGGCAGTCTCCTTGTAACTGCTTATATGGTGATGCCTCTGGAAATACCACCCGGGGTGTGTCTGTTTTGTGTTATTGCTTTAGGTGTCTGAAATTTCATACAAGAAGTGGTGGTTCACCACAGAAAGGGGAGATGCAAGAAGCTCTACATCCCAGCTCACAGTTTATTTTAATTTGCTAGGCACAAGGTAGCTGCTGTTAAAAGACAGGACTTTTGCATGCACCTTTCACTCACTGTTATCATAGGGATTGCATTAACTTCCCGAAGATACAGGAATTGTCAATGCAGCAGATCACAAATAAGGTTCATTTCTATTGTATGTGAGCTCCCAGGAACCAGAAATGAATCAAGAATTCTCCCAGTTCACTCCTCTCCCCTATTGTTATGTGTGAGTGTATAAGCACTGAAAGAGAACTCAATTTCAGTCTGTAAATCCAAACAAGTTTTAAGCCAGAACCACTACAATAAGTCAATCTGTGGCAAGACAAGTTTAACCAGAATAGGGGGAAAAAATAAAAAAAAAAAATGCAGAAAAACCCAGGCAGGATGAAAACACTCAGAGTGATCTGAATCTGCTGAGAAGGTGACAACTGTGCTCACTAATGAATCAAGTTAAACTGTCCAGGCTTTCCATTGCCTTTCTTTAACCTTCTTGTTTGGTTCTCACTGCTTTGTTTCTGGTTTGTCTCCATCACAGTGCCTTGAGCTCTGCTTCTCCCATGATGGGAATATTTTCACCTATCATGTAATCATGTAATATTTTCACCTACCTCTTTTCAACAGCTACTTGGAGAGAAACAAAAAAAAACCACCAGAAAATCTACCAATTATTTGGCTGATTATTTTACAGAGCTGGCATGAAGAAAAGACATGGTCATCTGAATGCATTATTTGTCTTATTCTAATGAAAATTGTTATTGGGTTTTAATTTCTTGGATGGAAGGGAAAAAAGCAGTCTTGAATTAATAGTGAAGCTTGGAAATGGAGAGAGTTGACAAAGCACTTTAACAGCCTACAGCTCCCTGAATGGCAGCTGATAATGAGCTCACAAACTTGTGACTTGTGAGAGCTCATCCGTGAAGGGGGGATGTAAAAATTGCTTTTATGAGGTTTAAAACACTCATAACTTTATTAGGCTCCCCTTTTCACTAGTAAAATAAGTTTAATTGCCCTTCATGGCTGAGGAATTATGTTTATTCTGAAGTGATTAATTTTTGTCTCCAGTCGAAGGGATTCTTTTCTTTTGCCTTTTCTTGTGCATCTCTCAGCTGTTCACATGGCAATGAAAAGAGGGGAGGAGAAGGCTGTCACCAAAGCTCTGGCAAACCACTGATGTTTAATTCTTTGTTTCCACTTGATGGGTTTACACTGTGCCAGTTTCTCCAGTGGTGTGATGGGACTAAGTTCTCCTGTTCCCTTTGACAGTCACTGAAAGCTGGGAGCCTCATAAACATTTCACCACGACAAGCTCTATAATTAAAAATAATGATAACAGTGAGCACTCAGCAGCAACCAGTCTTCAACCTATTTGTGAAGGTTTGGAGTTTAGAAACATTATCTTGTGACAGTCACAGTCCTTGCTATGCTAGTTGGATGTTCAGAAGATGATGTTTGGTTGATGTTCAGTCACCCTTGAAGGTTTCAGCCCATGATTACATGTTGTGTAGTACAGAAATCATACTGACTGAAGGACTCCTATACCATCCTATTTTGGAGGAGTTTCTGAGGTCTCTGCTTGCCAGTGAAATGGGGCTTGAAGGACTCTTTTTTTCCTGAAGGTGGTCTTCAAGGAAGGAGGGAAAATATTGGACCAATATTTCTAAACTGAACATTGTCCTCAGGATTAAGATGACTTTATCTCGTTAGTAGTGGTTTGTTTCTCCATTTTCACTCTTTGCCACTGCTCCATTAGAGTCAAGATCTTAAAACAAATTAGGGTGACTGTGAGAAGAAACAATACCTGTCTGCTGAAAGACTTAGGAATCTATCATGGATCTTTGGGCTGTTTCCTGGAAAAACATTTGGAAGAGGAAGTTGCTGCCATTCCTAAATTTGTGCAATAGTTTGTTGGAGACTTTGGTACCTACATATAGCACAGCAAAAACTATAATAATTCTGAGAAAACTGGATCTCAGAACTGAAAAGCAGAACTGAAGGGGAAAGCTTTATTCCAGGGTAAGAAAATGAATAGACAGAAGGTGGAGAGCAAAACGTTGAAGCAAAGGGAGCATTTATTAAGAACCCGGCTGCCAAAAATGGGGATATTTTATGATTGCAATGTTACTGTCTCCTGGCTGCTTGGCTCCCTTTCTAGCTAACCAGCTTGTTTTTTCCCAGAGATTTAATTTCCTGTACACACAGTTTGCCTCAACACTTTCACTTTTTTATCAGAGGTGATGGAAAAGCTCAGCTCCTCCCTTTTATTTTTGCATTTTGGCAAGATTCAAAAATCTCTTCAGCAAATTAACAGGCTGGTCATTGGCTGAACCATCGTTTTTTAAGTGAGCTTGGCTGTTGGAGAAAGACTGATTCAAAGTCACGGATTTCATGTTTAGTGCAAAATACCTTTGTTTTGGTAGCAGCAGTGACTGAGGAGAGGCAGGGAAGTTTTAATTCACTGTCTGTAAGGACCATATGTACCTATAACATTGCAACCCAGTTACTTACTCCAGCACAAGTTACAACTGAGCAGAGGGGACTTGCTGAGCAGTCTGTCATAAAAATGGGCACAGCTCATCAGTTCTCAAAAGCAGCCAATTCCAGAAGGTCAGGCTGGTCCCTAGCTCCCATCAGTTAACAAAGACTCAGAGGTTTTTCAATTTCTCCTGCATTTTTTTAAAGCTATGCTGTTCCTAGCATCCTGAAAATGACATTTCCCCTCCCCATAGTCCCACACTGTGAGCCAAGAACAAGGTCTTTTAAGACATGTCTGAGATACTCTCATTCCCGGGGGTTTCTTTGGGAATTTCATGGGCTCATGGTGCTATGACCCCTCTCTTCAGAGGCAGACCAACAAGAACAGCAGCCAGTTTAGTACTCAGAGCTTCTATGGCTTCTCCTGTATGAAGAGGTAGTGAGGGCTCCACCAAAGCTGGCACTGCACTTCTACAGTCTGTGAGCGAGCGAGTGTGTCAAGGTGTTTTCTTCAGTCTGTGGAAAGAAACATTTCAGTGTCAGGATGTAGATGTCTTCAGGGTGAGATAAAATGCATCTTAACTTCTCTGAAAATTCCCTGGCTGAATTTCCAATGGCCACACAGGGAGCCCAGGATAACCAGCCACTCCTACAGAGAAGCCTGCATTTGGTGTGTCTAAATTCTGTTATATTAATTTCACAGTAATGATCACTGTGAGTCAATATTCTAGTCAACTAGGAGCCCTCAAATTAAGTCTTCTGATTTTTCTGTCCTTCATAATCCATGGTGAAAAGAATTTCCTTTTATTTTTATGTTGTGATTTTAACATGGAAATTCAGATGAATCCTGGCAGTTGTAACCATGCGGTACAGTTGTAATGATGCAAACAGCAATGCTGTTGGCAAGATTAGTAAAGAAACTGGGATTTTACTTTAAATTACTCACCCTTTATGATTCTTTAGAGTGCTTATTTTGCATTGCAAGGTAAGTTGTGTTAGGTTAACTGCATTAAGAAAAAGGAAATTTGTGTTTGCAGGATCTGCCTAAATATCATCTCACCCTTGATGTTCTAGTCTAATGGGATTTGAATAATGTACTGGTATCTAACCTCTGTAAACAGATTGAATCTGAATTATTTGTGTGAAGGTTTCAAGGACATCACTTTCGTCCTTGCTGCTATTCCCTCTTGACCAGCTGATCTACAACTCATGAAGAAAACATTCCTACTTCTGAGATTGATGCAGAAAGTGCTTCTTAGAGGAGGATGGAATATTATAAGCGGAACTCTGAGACGATAGAGGGAAATTTTCAACAGCAAAGCACTGTGTCTTTCGTTCCTGATTAATTTTTCTAAATACTCTATGACACATCTGTTTTCTTGATTAGATAATTTAGTATAGTAATAATAAATGGGGTTTTTTGTGTTCAGATATGAATAAGTCTCACCTTCCATCATCTAACTGCTACATCAACATTATCAGTTTGATAAAAACTTGGAATTCTTGCAAAAGGCAATGCTTCCGTGGGAAATCAAAACTTGGGAACAGTGTCTGGTTGCTTCCTGAATTGTGATGGGAGCCTGCATTGCAACCAGCCCTGTAAGAGCATCTCCATCTGGATTACATGATAATCCCCAAAATGCAGTTCATAAATCCAGCTACTGCATGACCACTATAGCAAACTATGGATAGTTCTTGCTTGTCTTAAACTGTCGACAAACATTTCCTGTCTTAGTAAAAGAGTACGACAATACCAAATAATAAAAAAATGTCCTTTGTTATCCTTTTTGTGCCTGCAAGAGAATTTTCTACTGTCTATTATCTATGTACAATTTGATCAATTTTGCAGTGAGAACTACCTCAGAGAGTTCAGATTCTCCATCCAGGGTATTAATCAACATGTCAAAATGAAACAGAATTGCTCTGAAGCAACAAAGATTGGTCTAGGAACAGCAGGCACTGCCTGGAGAAGTCATCAGGACAGTCCAAAATTCCCATTTGGAGACTTATAATGAACAATGAAATGATTTATGTGAAAGGAGGCAAGAAGTGAAGTCAGTCCCCTTGTTTGAGGTTGGTCCATTGCTTGGACTTCAACCACTGTCTCATCTGTGCAGCTGAGGAGTCCCTGACCATGTGATGCTGTCACAGGAGCAGCCCTGATTCCTCACTGCACCACAGCCACAGGACAAATTGTTTCATTTGATAGCTCTCACTCAAACAGGTGCCTGCCCAGGCCCCCTGACCAGTGAAGAAACCAAAATACTCCACTGGATCCCAATCACTGTTTAGTAGGGCCACTTCTTCCCAGAGAGTAGGTAGTAAGTCTGCTTCCAACCTGGGTGCTCTGAGTGGATGCTAAAGCTGGATTGGGTAAATCCAGGTTTCAGTTCCTTCATCGCCTGTGAATGGTCTCTCACCATTTAGCACAGCAGCTCCTGATGACGCAGACACAAAGTAGGTATCAGGTACACCATAGTAAGGCATTATGCCAGCCTGCAAACTCTTTCTGGCTCTCACTGCCATGCTGGATGGTGATACAGTTGAATCAAAACACAGCCTGTAATAGAAAGAATTTAGGTCAAGGTAGAAATACCAAGAAAAAAAATCTGCTTAACATTCAGTTGTATCTTTAATCAGCCATGAATACTAAATAATGACACAGAAAATCCTCTCACACCTCCAGGAGTTTTGAAGCAGGAGTGAAAGGTCATCTGTGAGGCCACATTTCCAGCTGCTTTTGGTAATGTTGGCAAACACAAGGTCAAAAGACAGGAGACAGTCCATGCAGAGACTGTATGGACCTTTTCACAGCTTACAAATCAACAAGAAGGGTCAGGAAGAAAATAAGAGGGTAAGTCAATCCTGAAGGCTCATGCAGAGTCATGTCACCTCTCCAGATGGAGCAAACAAGAGCATATGGGTGTATGGAGAAACTCATGACTCCTGGCTGCACTGAACAGCCCAAGATGTCCTCCCTACATAAATCTGGGCTTGTTGTATTGCTGCTTCCTGTGGGCTCCAAACACTGAGGTACAAAGTTTAAAGCCCAGAGTTTTGGTAAAAGCACTGGGAGATTTCATTAATATCTCAAAATCAGTTTCAAAAAAACCGTTGTGACATTCTAGAAAATTTCTTCACCTTATGTGTGCATTTGTTTTAGAGCAAGGAGACAGAAACCTCTAATCAAGGTGTAACACGAGGAAGAGGCAAAGGATAATTTTACCACTCACTATGTCTTCCTTCATTTCATTTAGCAATTCTTGTTTTCTCTGTCCTTCCTAACTGTTTTGCTTCCAGATTTGAAGTTTTTGCACATCACTGCTAGGCTGGACTGTTCGTACTAACATCTTATTGGCGTTATTGGTTCACAGTATTAACAGCTCCCTTAGACCATGAAATTTTAATAAAGTGAAATATATTCAATTCTTGTGGAAAAGCAGATGTAGGGAAAATGAATCGATCAGGAATGTCTGATAATCAATTTCCTCTAGTAAACACACAAAATAATTATTCATTCAGACCCTGCTGCTTAATTTGCCTCCTCTGCTCATGCATCTTACAGACAATCCATCAACATTCCTCTGCGTCCACCAGAAGTAAAATGATATCTTAACAACACAGCTTTCAGATGGGGATTGTTCAAGTATTAAGGATAAAGTATATCATCAAAACAATCACCTCCTGAAAAATATTCTTCAAAATCTCTAACAAGGTCTACAAAATAAAGATTTGTCAGACTGAGAGCATTCATTGCAAATCGAGTTTTAAAAATGACAACATCATTCAAACTAAGCAGTAGCTGTTTGAAATTATGTCATGGTCTCATCTGTAGTGGCTATTTAAATCTATTTACGATTTAGTGGTGGCACCAGCAAATGGAGATCAACAGTATGTCTGATCTGACCTCTGGTCAGTTTGCTACTGCCTTGGGAATTGCTCTTTGGAAAACAGATGGAAAAAAAGTTCATAGAAATAGCATCTTTATTATTGATCACAAGTTTATAGCAACAGTATATTAATTATTCAACCTTTGGAGTAGGTTCGTGCTAGAACTGGTGGTCTATGTAAAGAATATAGTTCCTTACATTGCTTGTATAATGAGCAGAACCAGTGTCCTGTCCTCAGAGACCTTCTACACGTCTCACAAGTCCACAGATGGGGCTGATTCTGACCAAATATGGGTGTCTGGAGCCTTGGAGCTTCTTGAACTCCAACAGACCATGACCACCTCTCTGGGGAGCCTGTTCCAGTGCTCAACCAGCCCCTAGGTGAGACACCTTTTCCTAACATTTAACCTAAATCTCCTCTGACACAGTTTCATGCCATTCCCTTGGGTCCTATCACTGGTTATCACAGAGAAGAGACCAGTGCCTGCCCCTCTGCTTTCCCTAGTGAGGAAACTGTAGACTTTGATGGGGCCTCCTCTCAGTCTCCTCTTAGCACAAGTTCCCCGTTTCACAAGTGTAAAGAAAGCAGTGGCTACAGTTGTACATAATCCTTATCTCTGCTGTGCCGTGCTAGAAGATTAAGATATTTCTTGAGTGGCCCACAACAGATCCGGGGGATGAGGGAGATGAGCCTCAAAATTTGCACTCAGCCATCAGTGCTGGTTCAGGCTCTCCTTGGCTGTAGCTCAAAAACACGACACTCAGCAGTGCCCCTGAGGCAAGCTCCAAACTGAGGGGATACCAGGGCTCAGAGCTATGGTTGGCCCCCCCCACCAGATGTGTGCCACATTTCTCTTCAGCTGAGACAAACTCACCAGTCTACATCAGCCGTCCTGCTTGGAGAAAGGAACGTGTGTGGCTCCTCACTTGCTGTTCTCAACGAGCAATGCAACAATTACTCAAATCGCACTTTTAGGTTTCCTGCCCTCCAGGAGCACTTTTAAGCTATGAAAATAGAGTACAGAAGGAAAGCCGTGGAAAGTGTCTCAAACTAATAAATTTCTCCTGGGGAGAAGGAGTAGGGTGTTTGTCTCTGAGCATGCTGGGCTGCGTATTCAAGATTGATTGCTCAGCTGAGCCCCATACTGGGGAGCTTTCTCATTTCCCTTCTGGCAAACATTAAATTCCTTCGCTTTCCTGTTACACTTGCTAATCCTAGAGGGAAATAGTTTGCTGAGTACAACAGTATTTTTCATGCTAAATTATTCCACCTTTGTTCGAATCTGGCCCTGTGAGGTGCTCAGTCCTCTCTCCTCTCTCCAGAAATGGGTGAGGAAGCAAACTCGTGGTTTGCAAAAGGATCATAAGACCTTCTGGGTTCATGTTCATGGCAAGCAAAACAAGGGAAATGCAGCATCCACTTGGCAAACCCGCTAAGCAAACATCAGTGCTCATAAGAAAAGCAGAGCTGGGCTATATGAGAGCTGTGATGTAGCTGTGCAAGAATAATTAGGAACTGAATACATTATTTAGCAACTACTCAATAAGCTTGTAAATGTTGCACATACTGGGCTAAGGAATTAATATATAATTTTACAAGGACACTGCTCTTCAAGTAACACTGTTGACTCTAGAAATATGTTTTGTTAGAGGTGTCTTTTAACAGCTTATTTCACAGCCCTTCACCAGAGAGAAAACTGACTCATTTTTTGTCGTGTAGCACTGCTGTCTGCTCTCTAAGTATGGTCAAGCTCATCAGACCAGTTGTGTCAAGTTAAAGATGGATTACAATATTATGAGACTGCCAGTAAAAGCATTAAAGCAGAATAAAGCATCTCTCTAATCAAATCTAAATCTTATCGTTTCTTCATAGGAAGAATGATTCAGGACCTGGCCTGAGCACTCTGCTTTGCTACTTACTGTCTGTATGGGCAAATCAACAAGAAA